>SNQJ01S0009173.1:939-24459 GCA_010110895.2 Picea sitchensis | reverse complement strand
TGGTTTTTTAATTATTATTTTTAAAAGAAGGCATATATATTTTTTTTTAAATTGTTGTTTTTCGTAGAAATTTTAAATTTTTTTCATATCATTTTAGTTTTTTTTTGAGATTTTTTTTTTAATTTAGGTTTTGAATTTGTTTTTTTAAATGTGTTTTTTTCTTCATTTGAAAAAAAAAACGAAGATTTTTTCTTTTTTATCTATTTATTTTTTAATGTAAATTAAAAAGAAAGAAAATGTTAGTCAATAAATTCAAAAGTGACAATTTAGTATCCAATTTTGGGTTTTTTTGTTGCATAGGGATCTTTTGTCAAGGCCACAGTTTCAATTAGATTGTAATGAGCAATAATTTTAATGTTTAGATAAAAAAAAAATCTTTAGTTACCGTCACTTTTTTTATTTAGGTATTGATTTTAAGGTTTTTCTGAGCAACTATTTGAGTTTTAAGGTCATGCTTGAAAAATGTTGTAATTTTAATCCACGTTAGAAAAAATGTTGTTACCAGTAGAACCACTTTTTTATCTGGGGGTTGATTTTCATGTTTTTATGCAAAAATATGGGTTTTAAGAGCTAGAGTTCTCATTTTGAGGTCACAGTTCTCGTTAAGTTGGTAACTTTGTTTTTAACTTAGTCATAACTATGGTGAACACTAAGTGGAATAAAAAATCACTTTGTAATAGTTACAAATTTTATCTCTTGCCTCGTCGTACCATGGTGGTACATATATTCTCTCAATAAGTGTGGCATCCCTTAGGTCAGTTTGTACCACTAGAAACCGGGTTAATATAGTGTGACACAAATCCCAAACCATACTTAATACATTTTCCATCATTCCCATTTTCATTCTATTTTTTTCCTCATACTTCCATTTATGATTGACTTGTTGTGTATCACTCAACAAGGTTCAAGAAAATCAAAAGAAGACCTATGTAAAGAAGCCCAAAGTCAAAGAAATTCGGAAAAAAAGGTTAGAGGAAAGAGAAATAAATATAAAAGGCCATGTACCCCTAGTCCCGTGCCTAAAACTGGCATATCTAAATAAAGGGACCAAGAAAATAAAGAAAAAATGAAAGGGGAGAGTAAATGTTAAATTGAGGCTTAACACTCCCTCTCGAAGGCTCACATGTAGAGTAAATGAAGACATCTAGCTCTTGAAAGCTAGCCAAATGAAGACCTTTACATCATCATCATATCTATGTAGTCAATATATGAAGTCCCTTTTTTTCCCCTTTCTTCAATCAACCACCACTAGCACCTTTCCATTCAGTTGTGACCCTGACTCTTTTCATAGGATAGAAAATTCTATAACATGCTCTGATTTACGAACGGTACCTACCAATATTTCATGGCTCTACATGCGAGTCTTGTTTTTCCTACTACCCCTGCTTGGATTTACAACCTGGTCTGCTTGCTTGGATTTATGAATGGTACCTACCAAATTCCAATCTTTGGTGACTCCACAAGCACATCTTCTTTTTACTGGATCAATAAAGAGACATGGAAATGGGCACCCAGATCAAAATTGATTCAATGCACGTTTGATTCTTTATTGTTAGACATTTGGCACTAAATAAGTAGTATTCAATTTAGACATTCATTTTTGTTGACAAGACATAATGTTATTTATATATCTCTTATGTATATGGTGTTGCACATCATAATGCACATGTGCACCAATTATTAGGCCTACAATTCTTATGGAAAAAATTTCGAGTAAGTTATATTTCTTTTAGAAAAATTGTGCGTTTTTGGGGGTTCTATCTATATATCTATATATTGATTGGACATTGCAAGGATATTCGGAAAACAATACTATAGTTTCATTGCACTTAAAAGACCAAGAGCAATCATTTGAACTATTGGACCAATTAGCCTATAAGAAAGAAGAATGGATTGGTTGTATCTGCGAGATGCATCTAGAGGATCAAAGAGTAAATGGTCCTACTGGATTCCCTTCATATGATTCATATCTAAACTATAACATTGGTGAACCAATGCCACTAATGGGTGCTTGTTAAGTATACCTTATAAGGAGTTCTAATATGAGGACACAATTCTTCATGTGAGTTATGCATAACATGGCATGGTAGGAGTTGTGACTCCAAAAATAACTTAGTGTTTTGTACACAAGCATATTCATGTGAACATTGTTTCCATTTAGTTATCTCAAGGTCGAATATGAGTTGTGACTTTTTCTTGTGAAACTTGAATGTTAGGTGCAAGTTGTTGGGTATGTGTTATATTCTTTGCAAAATTGATCCCATGTATTATACACTGATATGGGAGAAAAGGGGGTGGTAAGCACCCCCTAGTTAGAATTTTTGCAAGGGTTCAAGGGAGGGGGAAGGATCCCCTAAGAAAAAATAAAATTATATTTTTGACAATATTTTGCATCTGTTTTTGTCAGTTTTTTGTCACATGGTTTTTTGTTGATGGTTTTCTAATTTTAGTTAAGAAACTAGGGTTGTTGAATAATCTGGATCAATGGATTAGGGGTTTGGATGCCACGAGATCCTATATGTATATTTTATTGTAAACCATGAATATAATGAATTGAATATTAGAGGTGTAGCTCTAAATAGGTTGTTGGTTTTCCCAATTTCGGTTTCCAGGGTAAAAATCTTTGTGTAATGTGTGTGTGTGTGTCATTGTATCTTTGTTGTTTTATTAAGAATATGTTTATGGTAATTAATTGTACAAGGTTAAAATATACATTTGGTATAAGAGAAATTATTGGATTTAGGGGGGACCCATTTTATGGTCAGGGGTTTGGCATGGGTATGTGATAATCCTTGTTACAGTGGGATATCTATGGTATTGATTCTTCATGTGAAAAGAAATGGCGGGCAATTCGAAAATAGAGATCGAGAAATTTAATGAGAAAATTTTTGAGTTGTGGAAGCTGAATATGAAATCTTTGTTGGTAGAAAAAGATAAGTGGATCACAGTGGATCCAGGTACTGCACCTACAAAAATGTTAGCAGAAGACTGGAAAAAGTTGGATCAGAAGGCGAAGAGAAAAATCCAGTTGTGTCTCCCAGATTTAGTATTACTGAATGTGTCAGGGGAAGCTACAACCAATGCATTGTGGGATAAGTTGGGGACTTTGTATCAATCTAAGCCCCTGGTAAATAAATTATTCTTGTTGAATAAGTTGTATAACTTGAGGATGCAAGATGGAGACTTGGTGACAGAGCATCTGAACGCCTTCAATACATTGGTAAGTTAGTTATTATTTGTTGATATTAATATTTTTTATGAAGAAAAATGCATCACTTTATTGTGCTCTTTACTGGACTCATGGGATAGTTTGGTTGTGGCCATAGGTAGTAATAAAACTACTTTAAGTTTTAATGATATGATCTCATCCGTGTTGTTGGAGGAGATGAGACGGAAGAACATGGAAGGACAAAGCACAAATGCATTATTTTCAAGAGAATGCTCCTAGAAAATAAATAGAACTAAGTCCTCAAGTGGGAGATCTAAATATAAAGGAAGATATAAATCTTTTGGAAAGTTTGTAAATGTATGATGGAGATGTGGAAAAGAAGGGCGCTACAATAAGAAATGTAGATCCAAAAGTGTTGAGAGAAGAAAGGGATCTAAAGATGCTCCTTCTACAAAATAAAAAAACATCCAAAGAAGAAGGATGGGATGTGTACTTGGCTTCTTCAATAATACATGCATATCATGAGGCATGGTTGGTTGACTCATATGCATCCTTTCATATGAATCCTCATAGGGAGTGGTTTTGCGAGTATCAAAGGTACGATGGAGGTGAATTTTTCCTAGGTGATGACTCGACAAAAAAATCATAGGAAGAGAAAAAATAAATTTGAAGATGATGGATGGAAGGATTAGAACACTCCATGGTGTTCTGCACATCCTAGGACTAACTAGAAATTTGATTCTTGTAAGAAAAATGGACGGTGCAGGGTTAAAAATAATGCTTGAAAAATAAACTCGTAGGATGGTTCAAGGAGAAATGGTGTTGTTGAAGGGAGATCGGATTTGAACTCCCATTGTTCCTAAGATTGGAGTTGAAGAAGAAAAAACTCCTACAGTCTCTGGAGAAAAGGCTATGTTGTGGCATCAAAGATTGGAGCACATCAAAGATAAGGGATTTCAACTACTACATGGTAAAGGGATGGTTGAAAGTATGTTTAAATGCTCTTTGGATTTTGATTTCTATGAACATTGTGTATATGGGAGGCAGAATCGGGTAAGATTCCCTTTTGGTGCAATGAGGGAAGAGGGAATTTTACAGTTGGTGCAAAGTGATGTGTTTGGACCTATGTCAGTTGCATCACTAGGAAAATTTGTGTATCGTGTCTCATTTATAGACGAATTCTAGAGGAATACAAGGATATATTTCCTCATGAATAAATCTGAAGTCTTTGACAGGTTTAAAGAGTTTAAGGCTCTAGTGGAAAATCAAACAAAGAAAAGAATTCAGGCGTTGAATCTTGATAATGGTGGAGGGTTCTGCAGAAATGAATTCGAATATTTCTTTAAGTAGTGCGGTATAGAAACGAAGAAGACTAATCCATATACACTTCAACATAATGGAGTTGCAGAAAGGATGAACATGACGCTGATGGAAAAATCAAGGTGCATGCTCAATGGTGTTGGGTTAGGACAGGAATTATGGGCAGAGGCAGTGGGTACTACATTTTACCTGGTCAATCGATCACCCTCATCAGCACTAGATGACAAGAATCCACACAACTTATGGATTGGAAAGAAACCCTCTCTTACACATATTAAGGTATTTGGTTATTGTCCAGGATATAGGAAACAACAAGGAGATTATCCAGGATGAGAAAAATCAGTTTTCCTCTAACTTTGACATGAAGGATTTGTTAAGCACTCAACACACCCTAAAAGCCTATGTCAATTTTTTCTTTTTGGGTACCACTTGATATTTGCACTGTCTGATTCGACTTCATTGTGAGAAATTGTTTGTCTTTTCTTATTATCATGACTCTCCTCAGCTATTCAGGTTTGTTTGAATTTATGAAACACCATGACTTAAAAGGGATTAACACCTAAATAAAGAATCAATAGCTAAAACACTTCACCCGACGCACTCAAATTCTACATCGGAAGGAATTTGAAGATGGAAAATAACCACTTGGGAAACCTTAGTTGTCGAGCATCGATCTTCATCGATATCGGCAAAAGGAAGTTTTTGTTTTACGACAAGTATTGCATAAGGATATCACCGATAGTCGATCCCCTTCGGCATTCATAAAAGACGAGAGGAATAGACGTTAACAAAGAACAAAAAGATATCATCGATATTCGATGCCTGACATGCTTATCGGAACCGGGGAAAGCCTAAAAGGATTTCCACAAACATTCTAACCATGTTAAAAAGATACTCCCGATCTCCGATCCCTAATGCGTTTTCGGCATCGGGAGTTTTTTGAGGAAGTTAATCCAAAGAAAACACGTGATAGGTTTATAGCCGATCGCCGACCCTGGATACGTTTTCGGCATCGACAAGCCAAGGTTTTTTTAGAACACATAACTTAAGGAAAGTCTCAATACCGATTAGTACACACTAATTAAGCCACCAACCTTCAACGCCACGTGTCTTTACCAGATTGGAGAACCGTACGGACTAGTTTTACCCCAAATTATTCTTTGTTCCCTAAGTGTGAGTCACACCTCTGAGTCAGCTTTTCCACGGTAGCATTGTACGGTGAAATAGATCGATAACGAAGATTTTTGCAGAAGGACATCAACAAAAACGTTCATAGCACATCACCGATCCCCTGATCCACCCACTAAGAGAGAGACACAATGGGATGTTTTAGTGTTAGATACGATCGGATTTTAAGCATTTAAGGGGATAATTAATACCAAATCCCGCATTATTTTCTACCTTGTGAGCCAATCAAAACAGTCATTTAAAATCACCGATAGACCACATCACCCTCCGCGCCTCTATCATCAACCCACGATGAATTTAAGTTGCAGAGATTCGGTGGCACATTTGTTTAAATTTAAATCATCACCCAAATTGAATGGCTGATGCGACATGGTAAGTTCTTGCCTCATTTAAATTCTCTTGAGCCGTTGCAAAAAATATCATTCTGCGCGCGAGGAAATTCAAAGCATCTAAAGAAGCAAGACGGGTAATTCGAAGGCTGCAGAGATCCCATGAGTAGCAAAGTAACCAGGTTTTGCAATCTTTACAAGAACAATGCCGCCAAGAAATCCAACCACCAGATGATCCTCGAGGACACCGAAGCTGAAAGAACCAGAGGTAGGCGAAGGCTCCTCTCCAGGGACCACAAGGCAATTAGAATACACTCTATGGCCAAAACCTCTCATTAAGACATAGACGAAGAAGGCTTTCATCCAGCCTCGGGCCTTTGGAGATACAAAAGCAAGCACAGGATCCAAGATGACACTCCCACATTGGGGAGAACTCTTTAAAAAGATCAGTCGGGAGGAATACCCAGAATATATACCACACAGTGATCCAAATGTTAGATTTCTCGATGACGAAGTGTTCCTGAACATCCGACGGTCGTACCTGCATATGGTGGCGAGAAGAACTCTCGTTTTCCCCTGTATAGAACTTTTGAAGTGGCTAATTGACCACATAGACACATAGAAGTGTTTAATCAATGATGAAAATGGTGGGTGTGTCGGGGTATTCCTTCCTATAGAGGTCCATAAATACTACAAACTTCAAGACCACGAGGAGTGGTTGAATATAGATTTCGTCATGAAGTTCTACGAGTGCCACGATACCATTCAGGTGATGGCCTCATGATGGAGGGAAGACAAGAAATACACCAACCAGAGCATTGGCTGGTACCAAATGACCAACTTAAGGGAGCCATACATCTATTTGATGGCTCTCATCTGCTAATTATATGGAGAGAAGGACTGCTCCAGATTTTCAAAGGCATGCATTCTCTTAGCTTACATAGTGGCAATCTCTAGGAGCGGTTTCAATTGGGGATCGATCATTTCTAAACAACTGAGCATCTGTATACAACAGGCTCAGATGTCGAAGGAAGGAGAAACACCATCTTTCTACATGGCTTCATATCTGCTCGATGTCATGTGCACCTGAAACATCTTCGTCGGCATGAATATGAGATGGAATGTTGCAGAGCTCACGGTCCACGTCTACTTCAGCATGCTATGTGAGAACATGTATAAAAATTCTTACTCTCTCATCTGCGATGAATTCATCGCACGAATTTATTTCATTTTTTTTAAGAAAGAATGCCCGAGACTATCGATTGTGGCCAAAAAGATGATATCAAAGGTAGTCCACTGGTACTTGGATGAGTGTGACACCTACATCAGGGTGTTCGAGGCTACCAGATTATCACATCTCCTACCAGCTCATGTCTTAGATCGACTTGTAGTAGGATAAATATGCTACCAAACCATCCTGCAAGGCTACAACGCCACCCTGGTCAAGGACAAGAAGCGGGTGTTCATTCCCTATGGTTTCCATGTAGGTTTCTACTTTGTTAAAGACACAACTCAAGCCAAACAAGAAGGGTTGAGCCAACTCAAGTTCAGGTTCTAGACAAGACAATTCTACAAACATTATCCAAAGGGCCTGGTCTTGCAACACACTTCACAGGTGTCATCCTTCTGGTCGTACGCCCATGAAAAATTTGAAGATGAAGTCTTCACGGAAAATGCCAAGGACTAGGACGAGGTGGTAGAAAGGATGGTCAACCCCAAAATGACAAATTTTGGGGCCATGAGCCTCGATGAACAAGCGACGACCATAGAGTAATCGGCTCAAGAGTCCCTCAGAGATAGGGAAGAAATTAGAGTGACCGAAGCAACATAGGTTTCCCTATTGGCCTTGGTGCAAGATAGAGGATTCCCCATGACACAGGATGCATGGAAAAGGGGATTACTCATGATAAAATAGGCACAACGAGTAATTGATTAGCTGCAATATGACCCAGAACTCATAAGAATGACAAAGGCCCCTATCGACAACCCAGATGAAAGCCAGGTAGGTCTAAGCGACCCTGAGCTAATAGAAACTGATGAAATCATCGGGTTAGATGACCTTGAAGTTACACTGCCACAGGCCGGATCATCGGGGAATGTTTCATCTCAGCCAGAGATAGTAAGAACATCAGGGAGAGAAAGTGCACCAAACCCCCTCTGTGAATTGATAAACATCTATGATGATGAAGAAAGTCTGGAGGTATCCCTGGTGACTCCTGTGCAAATCACAGAGGAAAAGGATCCCGAGAAGGCATCTTTCCCAGCTCCCGACGCTCAAATTCGGAGCCCTTCAAAAAATGACCAGGAGGTCGAAAGTGTCTTAGACACTGAACCACTCGATGAACCAGAAACTCAAAAGGATAGTCCGACGGATGAGCCAGGGCCAAGTGAAAAAAACAAAGAAGCTTTGTAGCAGGAAATCGTCATCTCAACGCCCGATTTCCAAGTAAGTACCGAGCCTACCCTCGATTCTTCAATTTCAACTGGTACTCAACCTCCCGATGAGAAACAAATAGAGGTCGGACCGTCGGAACATATGGAGGAGGTTCAAGAACCCATTCCCGAACATATATACATCGTTGAAGGCCTGGGAAATATGCTCACCTGGGGAGATCAGCAAATCCTCGAACTGGTGGATGAATTTTTTGAAATACATGCCATCTCTTATGACCGGAAAAGGAAGGCTATCATGCAGATAACCACCAAGAAAAGGCCGATCACTCTAGATAGCTCCATCCTTATCACCACAAAGGAAAAGTTGATGAAAACAGAGCATGCCAAGACATCTGAACTTATCGACGCAGGGATGGAAATCACAGATGCCACCATGGATAGAGAAAAAATGGATGAAGAGGAGCTAGTCACTACTCTGAAGGAATTGGAACATCTGTTCCATTTAGCGAAATATTACCAGGACACCACACTGGCCGCGGTGTTTTTAAGGAGCGAATTCCAACAAGCCTACAGTAATTTTACAGATGAAAGGCACCTATTCACTACAAGGATAGTCAAGCTTCAAGAAGACACCCTCATGGTGTTGGCCACGTGCAAGGATATGGACAGGTGGTAGATTGCCTGCAGACAGGTAGATTGCCTCAAAGAGCTTGACCCTAACTCTAAGACAGAAAGTGCTTAACGTGGACACTAACTTCCTTTCAAATCTATCCAAACTAACACATGAGAAGGGAAGATAACAAAAGTACCTCTTTATCGACGTTTGTCCCTACACGCTCCTAGTTGCGCTTCGATCCTTTGCTCCTCGCTGGATCCTGTGGACAAAACAAGATATGACCACTTCCTATTCTATTGATATTATCTTGAAAATAGATCTATCTATCAACGATAAGTTCATGTAACATCAGACACAAACTAGAAAGAAACAGTCCAAGTGTGTCATATTAATGAGAATAACGACAACAATACTTACAATCGTAGATGTGAATGTGACAGCTTCGTCAAGTCCCCTTCGTCTAACCCTTGCCTGAAATATCCACAACCTGGATAACAACAACTTCACTGATCACTGTCCTTTGGCTGACTGTGTGTTTCCTACAAGATCATAGGTTTCATGCTAGTAGTTCTCCTCTCCCTTTCCACCATCTTAGAGCCTATTTATATAGGTTAAGAGGAGCTTAACCTCTTGAGTTATCTTTAGAACAAGTTGGGAACTTTCTCCTTAGATCAGGGATCTCTTGATGAAACCAAGAATTCGAATACAATTGCCTCCTAATCTCGAAATATCCTCTCCTTATTATTCTCAATGGGCCAACTACTGCCTCAGATTAGGCAACGCTCCCTTAGAGGGGGCATCAGAGCATTGGAGTGCTCCCTGAGAAGCTTAGGGGAAGCGCCAACGCCCTCAAGGTGAGCAGTGCTCCTTCAGAAGGGGCAGGGGAGCGTTATAACGCTCCCTGATGCCTTGTAGGGGAGCGCCAACGCTCCTAAGGCTGATATAGGGGAGCGCTCCCCCTCAAAACCCTTGTTTCATAGCTCTATTCAGGTGTTAAGAGTTCCTTGTCTTCAGTTAACCAGTTCTCCTGCTTCAAATCAGGTACATGAGATGTTTTAAGTGTCTCCTTAGTGTCGTTGGCATGGCAGTATGCTCGAACATCGTTTGCGACACTTGTGACCAACTTGCGACACTTGCGAAAGTTGTAAGGAAGATGCGACACTTACGACAATTGAGAGGAAGATGCGACACTTATCCATTTGAGTAATTTTGACGTGTAACAATGGACAGGTGGTACAAGAAATCACATCAAGCCATGGAAAGTATCGACTATATCAGTGTGGTCCAACAGGGCCAAGATGCCGAAGAGCACGACATCCAGGTGTTAAAGGAAAGCAGCCTTGACCATATAAATAAATCGGTCGAATATTGGGAAAAATATGGATCAAGAACCTCATCGGGAAATCCAAGAGAAATGGGCCAAGTGCGAGAAAATATGGACCAAGATCAACCAGGCAATGCGAGAGATCGACCTCCCCGAATTCGGCACACCCGATGACTTTGTCGACTTGTGTGACATAGTCAAATCACATGCCAAACAAGACTCATCATGGGCTGCGGAAATAGCAAGGGTGGCAGACATGGCGCCAGGACAGGTGCAACAATTCATGGATCACTCGATCAAAGCTCGAGCTATGTTGCAGCAGTTAAGTGCCAGAATAGTCAAGTATCGGGCATGGGAAGTAGAGATAAGAGAGATTCTTTCGTCCCCAATGGAACAACATAGATTCTCGTATGCTAACACATGCGAGGATCTCTTCATCAAGTGGTTGGAGTACGAGAAGATTCATCCACTCAAGTGAGATCATTTGATGACTCTTCGAAGACTAACAAAAGAAAGCACCATGTGGCGAGTTTTGATTTACTTAGCTACACTTTAATACTTATTTTTAATTAATAGTATGTTATAAATAGGAGGATCGACCTGTTAGCAAGGATCGATGGTTGTTGTAAATACCCTCATGTTGGATTTGTAAAGAACTATTTCGAAGCTTCCTTAATTGAGAAGTAATGTTTAGGACCAGACACAAGTTTTTGTTTTTCATCAAATGTGTGTATGATTGGATATGAAGAGGAACTATTTTTTATTTTATCACATGAATGGATGTTGTAACGAGTAAGAACTTTTGAAACTGTTGATTAGTTATCTGATTCAATGTTTTATAGTTCTTGTCTTTAATGATGAAAAGTAAATCGTTGTGTTAATATGTGATTCATGATTAGAGTTAAGGAAATTATTTTTCTTGCCATTGTTTATCACATGCATGTTTTCTCCTGATAAATTGTATCTCAATCAATAATTGGAACACAAGCGGGTTAATGTATTTGTACTAGGCGCATGGTAGAGAATCATTGTCTGCATGCTAGAGTGAAAGGGTTATCCCAAGCTTAGCCTTCTCCAGTAGTTAATTTTTCCCACCTTGTTTCCCAGTTGGTTTATACCGGCTTTTATCTTGTATAGGTCCCACCTATAAAAGAAAATACAAAAAGAGAGAACGTTTGAACTAAAGGAGAAGATTTCATTAGAAAACGTAAATCCCATCGATTATTTGGCCGAATCACAAGCTCTGGAGAACCATTCCACTATTAAATGTTGCAAAGTCTAATTGGGCCTTGGCGGCGGGTTTGGTTCCTACTATTGAGTTAAAGGGATTTAGGACCCCTCAACAGAACTGGCACTAGAAGGAGGGTTTGAAGAATGAATGGCTGAAAATATATTTTACAAAATCTTTCACACAGCCTGTAGATTCAAAAATAGCCGACATGCATGGATATTCATTCCCAAGATAGACCACACACACTGAGTACTCCTAAAAGAAGTAACTCACCCTAGCACAATGAAGAACATATGTTCCTTGATATACCCTACACTCTTCCTCACAAAGAATTGAACCAGTTCAGTAGAATCACGAGTGCTTACACCCGACAGATCGGTGCATTTCCCTTAGCTCTGTTACTTCCTCGAAGAAAACAAATAAGAAGACTAGTGATTGAGTCCCCCAACCTGGTTTTTGTGCACATAGTAGAAGACTTGATAGATTTCTCCCTCACCAAAATCAAACATCCTCTTAATCTAATTACTGAAACACCAGTCGACAACTTCTCCGAACCTGATGATTTTTTGCAAGAGGAAGGGTTTAACTCAGAACTCTCAGCTTCGGGATTTGAAGGCATGGAAAGTAACAATGACCATGATGAAGAAATGGGAAAACCACCTCATAATAATCAAACTTGGTTGGCCAGAGATTCTTTTTTCATCCCTGGATGAGTACATAACCTTCCTCGACATCCAGAGAAGTTACTCCCTAAATTTGACTCTGAAACCTCAGGCTTGCCTGAAGACTATATCAAAAAGTTCATACTAGTTATCAGACTGATGAATGTTCAACATGACGACATAGTATGCAGGATTTTTCCGTACACGTTCAAGAATTTGGCCTCCACATGGTATTTTAACTTACCTTTAGGATCCATTACTAATTGGACGAAGTTTCAAAAGGATTTTCTAGACAAATTTGCAGAAGAAACCACTACAGGAGATTTGATGGCTGAGTTGTTCACCACCACCATGAGTTCAAAGAAGAAGGTTAAAGACTTCAATCAAATATTTACCACTATCCTAAACAAATTCCAACCCGAAGCTAAACCTACTCAGGAGTTGCAAATCGAAGTATACGCTAATGCTCTCCCAGCTTCTATTTTCATATTTGTGAAAAAACATTCCAAGCCAAACTTAGCTGAGAATTTTGAAGAAGCCAAAACGATAGAGTTCCAAATGATGGGATGTAAAGAAGTCCAGGTCTCATTAGTTAAAAAATATGTTCAACCTCCTCCCAGGAGAGGACTACTGTTGACCAGACCCCCAGGGAAACAAATAGAACAAGGTCCCGAAAAGGGAAGTGGGGATATAGAAGATCTACAACGCATGGTTAAGAAGTTGTCAAACAAAATCATAGACATGAAGAGAAGTGCAGGGGAGGGAAACCAAGGCCAGAGGCCTTATAAGCCCTTTTTTAAAATAAATCTTCCTTTCAAAGAAATTGAACCTCCCCCAACCAACTTAAACATCGATCTGGGAAATGTAGCATATGACTCTTTATGTACCTATCATTAAGAGAATCATTCTGAAAGAGACTTCCCTCAATGGGTGCATGCCATGAATTTGATGGCGAATCGGTTTCTAGATGAAGTCTCCCTAACCAAACAATCAAGCGGCTCAACTATGAATGTTGTTGATTAAGAAGAGGTTGATCCACCAGAAGAAACAACCATGTTGATATGGGACCCTGACCTACCAATGCCTTCCGATGACCTATTTGAGGTTCAAGAACCACCCACAGAGGTCTTGGTTGTGCAAACATGAAGTAGGGGTCAACCTGTCTCAAATGATCTTACTATTTCCCAAACTTCGGGAGGAAAACTGACTCCCGATCACTCGAAAGAAACATTTATTCCTCGAAGAAATCCTATAAACATCCATACACAAGAATCACCCAAGCTAGTTTACAACATAGTAGAAGACTTGAAAAAGTTGAAATAAAATATATCGGTCATGTACATGTGTAGAATCCCTCAGCAAAAGGAATTTATGTTATAATCCCTGAAATCAGTGGAAAATTCCACAACATGCACTGACCAAGGAGGAAATCTAATTCCCACAGATCTAAAGAATAAATCAACTGTGAAAACCTGCTCTGAAGAAAAGAAGGGAAAACCTTTTGTCCCACCGTTTCTTTTGACATTTGAAGTCTTCAACAGAAGCCTCCATAATTGTTTGGTTGACTCAGGAGCATCCTCAAATGTTATGCCATTGTCTATTTGCAAAAAATTAAACTCAGTCCCTCTCAAAAGAGATAAACATGTAATACAACTGGACAAAACCCAGGTGAATGTTATGGGAGAGCTAAAAGATGTGATGATTAGAATAACGACACAACCTAAATTTTTGCAAGTAATCAACATCATTGTAGTAGATATCCCAGAAGCTTATGGATTGTTATTAAGTCGAGATTGGTCTTAGAAGTTAAGCAAATACTTTAGTACAGACTGGGCTCACCTTTGGCTGCCATTAAAAGGACTCACAAATATGATCAGAATCAATAGGGAAAGATATCTAAAACATGTTGTCACCGACTTAGAAACCTTCAATGAACCCTCATCGAAATATTTCCCCGTGCTAGGAAATTATTCATGTGACTCTGATTTCGGGAATTTCTCCCCCCTCTCATCTTATGTCCCTCTTACTCAAAACTCCAAAATGATTTTTCAAAAACAATTGCCAACGACAGCAGAAGAAAACCCTCTTCTGTCAAGAACCTACGTTAAAAATCATGGAACAAACAACAAGAGAGGAGGAAAGTGACAAAAAAGGGGAAGCTGCCAGGTTTTACCCACAAGTATGGACCTTATACTTTGATGGATCTAAATCGCAAGAAGCATTAGGGTCAGGGTGCATCCTCATCGATCCAAAGGGTAAACAACATTTCTTGTCCTGCAGACTAGAATTTGAATGCACAAATAACACCGCTGAGTATGAAGCTTTAGTACAAGGGCGAAAGAAAGACATGGAATTAAACGTTAAAGAATTGAAGGTTTTCATAGATTCTAAAATCATCGTTAAACAAGTGAGGAAAATTATACATTGCAACTCTCCACACCTGAGGAATTACCAACAGGAAGTGCACAGGCCAATAGAGCATTTTGAAGCCTTCAACATTACAATGATCCCCAGAATGAAGAACATTCTTGTTGACTCTCTGGCCACCGATGCCTCAATGTTATCACCTCTAGAAAATTATGAAGCCTCTCGTTTCACTGTGGAGTTACTCTACAAACCATCGGTGCCCAACAATATTTCTAATTGGAATGTCTTTGAAGGAGATGAATAGATCATAAACTTTTTGACCAATCAAGATAATTTCAAAGACTTGGCTATTGACAATGAAATATTTCAAGAACAAACAGCAAAAACTGATCTTCAGACAAATTAGTCGACTAACAAACCGAGGTCTCACACGATACCGAAGGGAATAGCCAATTTAGAAAACCTTTTCAACCTAAGGGAAATATTTAAAATGTCAAAGAATGCGAAGACGGGGGAGTTCTTGTCCCATGCACGAAACTATAAATTTAGGAACCCCAGAAAACCCAAAAAATATAAATCTTGGCAAGACAATATCTAAAGAGGAAAGGAAGACCTATCTCAAACTTTTCATAAAGTATCAAGATGTTTTTTCTTGGTCCTACCGAGATCTGAAAACTTATAATACTCACATCATTCAACACATTATCCCATTAAAACCTGAAGTGAAACCCTTCCAAAAGAAGCTCTGGAAGTACCACCCATCACTGGAACCTTTCATGTGTTAGGAGTTGAAGAAACTATTAGATGCCAAAATTATCTTCCAGGTTAGACACTCTGCATGGGTAGCAAATTTGGTTCCTATGAGGAAAAATTTTGGGGAATCCTTCCTATGCGTAGATTTCATAAACCTCAACAAAGCTTCAGAAAAGGACAACTACCCAGTCCCACCAATGGATTAACTCTTGCAAGCCGTATCTGGCTCTGAGATTTTCTCCCTACTAGACAGTTTCTTAGGTTACAACCAGGTTCTAGTTTCAGAAGAAGACCTCTTGAAAAATACCTTCCGAACCAAGTGGGGAACCTTCGCTTATAAACGCATTCCCTTTGGGTTACTCAATGCAGGGGTGACCTTACAAAGGGCCATGGACGTAGAATTTTGGGGACTAATCAAAAAATGTGTAGTAGTCTATTTGGATGATGTGACTGTGTATTCAAAGAACAAAGAAGATCACATCCAACATTTAACCTAGATTTTCGAAAGACGTAGGAAATATTGTATATCCTTAAACCCTAAGAAAACTATTTTTGGTGTCGAGGAAGGTAAGTTGTTAGGCCACATCATATCTCAAGAAGGCATTTGCATAGATCCAGAAAGGATTAAGGCTATATCTCAACTCCCATTACCTCACAACAAGAAGGCTATGCAATCGTTCTTCGGGAAAATCAATTTTGTGAGGAAATTCACCTCCTATTTCGCTGAAACTATCAAACCCTTACAAAAAATGATTCATAAAGATGTTGAATATAAGTGGGACGATGAACGAAAGAGGGATTTTAGCAATATTAAGACCACAATAGCTCAGGATCCAGTGTTGCGAAGTCCCGATTTTAGCAGAGATTTCTTCCTCTATACTTTCTCCTCCGACCAATCATTAGCTGCAGTATTGACTCAAAAGGATGATGACAACAACGAGGCCCCGATATGATTCATGAGCACTAATATCCAAGGGGGTGAACTAAACTACCCTGCCATAGACAAGTAGGCTTATGATGTATACAAGGTCGTGAAACACTTCAGGTCTTACATCCTTAAGAACCATACCAAAGTCATCGTGCCTCACCCTGCAATCTGATCCCTATTCACTCAACAGGAGATGGGGGAAAGAAGAGGAAACTGGATGGCAGTAGTCCAAGAATTTGATCTAGATATAAAACTTGCTAAACTAGTTAAGGGACAAGGGTTATGTAAATTGGCAACTGAAGCCCAGGACCAAGTAAATGAAGACCTCGGATGGGAGAATTAATTAGCATTATGG
The DNA here is from genome assembly GCA_010110895.2 of Picea sitchensis. Classification (NCBI taxonomy): domain Eukaryota; kingdom Viridiplantae; phylum Streptophyta; class Pinopsida; order Pinales; family Pinaceae; genus Picea; species Picea sitchensis. The sequence goes on along the minus strand of SNQJ01S0009173.1, from coordinate 7,823 downwards.
TGTGGTGAAGATTCATATGTCTCCCCAGGGAAAGAGTCTTGGTACGAGAAACTAACTTATCTCCTACATCATGGGACTTGCCCAGAAAACCTAAACCCTAGGGAAAGGAGAGCCCTCAAGTTAAAATCCACACAATATCGCCTCATAAATTTGGTGCTCTTCCATGTTAATTATGATGGGGTACTCTTAATATGTCTTGAACGTGATGATGCAAACTAAGTTCTGAAGGAGCTCCATGATGGTCCTACAGGTGTACATTTTGCAAGAAACACCACTGCTCATAAAATACTAAGAGTTGGCTATTATTGGCCTACTCTATTCAAGGACGCTCACACATACGCTAGAAACTGTAAAACTTGTCAAATTAGCATGGGGAGGGAGAAGAGAGCAGTTGTCCCACTCCAACTGGTAATTGTTTCCAGGCCATTCGAGCAATGGGGGTTAGATATCATAGGAGATATTACACTGATATCTTCAAAACAACATAGATACATACTAACCGCCATAGATTACTTCATGAAATGGGAAGAGGCCATCCCTCTGACCCATGTAAACGAAAAGGTGGTGATCCAATTCGTAGAACAACAACTGATCACAAGGTTCGGTGTGCCTTCTGTTCTTGTTTTTGATAATGCAACTTACTTGTATTCCACCTTATTAACAGATTTTTATCTAGACAAAGGAATGATAATCAGATACTCTGCAAACTACTATCCATGGGGGAACAGAGTGGCAGAATCAGCTAATAAGAACCTAGTGAGGATATTGAAGAAAACAATTGCAGACAACCAAAGGAATTGGCATAGTTCACTTCATAATGTTTTATGGGCTGATAGAGTTACACCCAAGGAAGTTATAGGGAATTCCCCATGCTTTCTGGTATACGGACAGGAGGCCATTCTCCCGAACGGGCTATATCTTCCATCTCTTCAACTTGCTCATGATTTGAGAGGACAACCCTCATCAGTCATACAACAAAGAATTGATACCCTCCTCATGCTAGAAGAAGAAAGAGATAAAGAAAAATCAAAGTTCATAGCTCATCAACAGATAGTGAAAAGGTGGTTTGATAAGCATAAGGATGAGGAGAAGAATTTTGAAGTAGGAGACTTAGTCCTAAAATGGGATAGAGCAAATGAGTCAAAAGGAAAACATTCTAAGTTTCAAAATCTATGGCACAAACCTTTCTAGGTGGCCTAGAAGATTGGGGCAGGCACGTATCAACTACAAAATCTGAGGGGGGGACCTGACACCCTCCAAGTGAATGGCCAAGCCCTAAAACAATATTTCCATTAAAAAAAGAAAAATGTGTGTTATGTTTTCATGATGTTTATTTCAAATACGTCGATTGCGAAATGTTTTTTTTTTTGGTTTTGTCTTTTGCTATTGTACTTCCTCACTTTTGAAGATTGTGTTTAGTTAGACAATGGTTGACCTTAATTCATATCATATGACATACTATGTTCCTAACTCATCACTCGCATACAACATAAGAAGTGCTAAGGGACCTGCGGTTGTTTTAAAAGGTTCTCTATCTAACCTGCGCAAATGAACAACCTTGGAAAAATGATGAAGTATCTGCGTGGTGATATGGTAAAACCTTAAGGTAAAGATGGTAATCTGGAAAGGACTACATGTACCTCAGAGACAGAGTTAGAAAAATTTCACCTTAACCATATCATTTTGCAAATAACAAACGTCCTCCTCTCCCACTCACTAAGGCATTCTTTCTAAATAAAATAAACTATATCAAATGAGCGCACAATAGGAGAGGGTATGCAAATAACTCCATCGAGTCTATGGATGCTCACTGGCAGCAGAGCAGCGCCATAGCAAGTGAATAAGGGTAACTAAAGGGCCTAGTTCCAGTGAATTCTTTACTAGACTCTTGTCAAAGGGGGCGTGAGTCAAGGTTACAGGAAACAAACGTGGAATAAAGGTTCAAAGCCCCACAAGTAGGCCCAAATGCACCAACCATGGATTTTCAAATGCAAGGATAAAAGAGGCTCTAATAAAAAACCAGTTAAGTTCTTAACCATCTTTTTCATCAGCCAAGCCCAAGTTTGGAACAAAGATTCTTCTTTTTCCCAGTAAGACGCAATTTGTTGAGCACTCAACACACCATAAAAGCCTATGTCAATTTTTACTTTTTAGGTACCACTTGATCTTTGCATTGTCTGATTCGACCTCATTTTGAGAAATGTTTTGTCTTTGCTTATTATCATGATTCTCATTAGCTATTTAGGTTTGTTTGAATTTATGAAACCCCATAACTTAAAAGGGATTAACACCTAAATAAAGAATCAATAGTCAAAACACTTCACCAGACGCGCTCAAATTTGGCATCGGAAGGAATTCAAAGATGGAAAATAGCCACTCGGGAAACCTCAGTCGTCGAGCATCGAAATTCATCAGTATCATCAAAAGGAAGTTTTTGTTTTATGACAAGTATTGCATAAGGATATCGCTGATAGTCGATCCCCTTCGGCATCGATAAAAGACAAGAGGAATATACGTTAACAAAGAACAAAAAGATATCGTCGATAGTCGATGCTCAACGTGCTTATAGGAACCGGGGAAAGCCTAAAAGGATTGCCACAAACATTCTGACCACGCTAAAATGATACTCCTGATCGCCGATCCCCGATGCGTTTTTGGAATCGGGACTTTTTCAAGGGAGTTAATCCGAAGAAAACACATGATAGGTTTATAGCTGATCGCCGACCCTGGATAATTTTTTAGCATCAGCAAGCCAAGGTTTGTTTTAGAATGCATAACTTAACGAAAGTCCCAACTCCGATTAATGCATTCTAATTAAGCCACCAGCCTTCCACAGCACGTGTCTTTACTAGATTGGAGAACTGTACGGTCTAGTTTTACCCCGAATTATTCTTTGTTCCCTAAGTCCAAGGCAGACCTCTCAATCAAATTTTTCAGTGTAGCATTCTACGGTGAAATCGATCGGCGTCAGAGCTTTTTGCAGAAAGACATAAAAAAAAATGTTCATAGCACATCATCGATCCCTGATCCACACACTGAGAGAGAGACGCGATGGGATGTTTTAGTGTTATATACGATCGAATTTTGATAATTTAAGGGGATAATTAATAACAAATACTGCATTAGTTTCTACCTCGTGCATTAATCAAAACAGTCATTTAAAATCACCAATAGACCACATCACCCTCCGCGCCTCCAACATCAACCCACGATGAATTTAAGTTACAGAGATTCGATGACAGATTTGTTTAAATTTCACTTATCACCCGAATTGAATGGTTGATGCGACAAGGTAAGTTCTTCCCTGGTTTAAATTCTCTTGATTCGTTGTAAACAAAATCATTATGCGCGTGAGGAAATTCAAAGCATCCAAAGAAGCAAGACGAGTAGTTCAAAGGCTGCAGAGATCCCATGAGTATCAAAATAACCAGGTTTAGCAATATTTACAGGAACAATGCTGCCAAGAAAGCCAACCACCAAATGATCATCGAGGGCACCGAAACTGAAAGAACCAGAGGTAGGCGAAGGATCCTCTCCATGGATCGCAAGTCAATTAGAATACACTTCGAGGCCAAAACCTATCATTAAGACATCGACGAAGAAGGCTTCCATCTAGCCTCCAGCCTTTGGAGATACAGAGACAAGCACAAGATCCAAGATGACACTCCTACATTGGGGAGAACTCTTTAAAAAGATCATTCGGGAGGAATACCCGAAATATATACCACACAGTGATCCAGATGTTAGACCGCTCAATGATGAAGTGTTCTCGAACATCCGATGGTCATACCTGCATATGGTGGTGAGAAAAAATTATGTTTTTCCCTATATAGAACTCCTGAAGTGGTTCCTCGACCACAAAGACAAACAAAAGTGTTTAATCAACGATAACAATGGTGGGTGCGTCGGGGTATTCCTTCATGTAGACCTCTAGAAATACTACAAACTCTGAGACCCCGAGGAGCAGTTGAATACAGATTTCGTCGTGAAGTTCTACGAGCGCCACGATACCAGCAGGGTGATGGACTCATGGTAGAGGGAAGACAATAAATACACCAACCGGAGCATTAGCTGGTACCAAACGGCCAACTTAATGGAGCCATAAATTTATTTGATGGCTCTCATATATCGATTATATGGAGAGAAGGATTGCTCAAGATTTTCATAGGCATGGATGACCTTAGCTTACATAGTGGCAATCTCTGGGAGTGGTTTCAACTGGGGAGTGATCATTTCTAAACAACTGAGCATCTATATACAATAGGCTCAGACGTCGAAGGAAGGAGAGACACCAACTTTCTACATGGCTTCATATCTACTCGATGTAATGTGCGCCTGAAACATCTTCGTCGACATGAATCTGAGTTGGCATGTTCAAGAGCTCCTAGTCCACGTCTACTTCAGCATGCTATGGGAGAATAGGTATAAAAAGTATTAATCCCTCATTTGTGATGAATTCATCGCACAAATTTATTTCATTATTTTTAAGAAAGAATTCCTGAGACTATCGGCTACGGCCAAAAAGATGATATCAAATGTAGGCCACTGGTACTTGGATGAGTGCGACACCTACATCAAGGTGTTCGGGGCTATCGGAGTGCCACATCTCGTACCATCTCATGTCTCGGACCATCTTATAGTAGGAGAAATATTCTACCAAACCATCCTGCAAGGCTACAACGCCACCCTGGTCAAGGACAAGAAGCGGGTGTTCATTTCCTATGGTTTCCATGTAGGTTTCTACTTGGTTAAAGACACAACTCAAGACAAACAAGAAGGGTTGAGCCATCTCGAGTTTAGGTTCCAGACAGAACAATTCTGCTAACATGATCCAAAGGGCGTGGTATTGCAACACGCTTAACAAGTGTCATCCTGTTGGCCATATGCCCACAACAAATTTGAAGATGGAGTCTTCACGGAAAATGACCAGGACTAGGACGAGGTGGTAGAAAGGATGGTCGACCCCAAAATCACCAAGTTCAGGGCCATGATCCTGGATGAACAGGCGATGATCATAAATAAATAGGCTCAAGAGGCCCTCAGAGCTAGGGAACATATCAAAGCATTCGAAGCAACAGAGGTTCCCCTGGTGGCCCCGATGCAATATAGAGGATTCCCTATTACACAGGATGCACAGACAAGGGGATTGTTCATGATAGAACAGGTGCAGTGAGTAATTGATCAGTTGCAAGATGACCCGAACCTTATAGGAATGAAAGGGGCCCCTACCGACAACCTAGATGAAATCCAGATAGGTCCAAGTGGCCCTGAGCTAATAGAAATTGATGAAATCACCAGGTTAGATGACCCTGAAGTTACAACACCACAGGCAGGATCACCAGGGGATGTTTCAGCTCAGCTAGAGATAGTAATAACATCAGGGAGAGCAAGTGCACCAAAACCCCTACGCAAATTGATAAAAATCTATGATGATGAAGAAAGTATGGAGGTATCCCTGGTGACTCATGTGAAAATCACAGAGGAAAAGGAGCTTGAGAAGGCATCTTCCCTAGCTCCCGACGCTCAAATTTGGAGCCCTTCACAGAATGACCAGGAGGTCGAAAGTGTCTTAGAAACTGAACCAGTAGATGAACCAGAAACTCAAAAGGATAGTCCGACGGATGAATGAGGGCCAGGAAAACAAAAATAAGAAGCTCCACAACAAGAAATCGACATCTCAACGGCTGATTACCAAGTAAGTACCGAGCCTACCCCCGATGCTTCAATTTCAACCGATACTCAACCTCCCGATGAGAAACAAACAAAGGCCAGATCGTCGGAACATATGGAGGAGGTTCAAGAACCCATTCCCGAACATATATACACTTTCAGAGGCCTGGGAAATATGCTCACCTGGGGAGATTAGCAAATCCCCAAATTAGTGGATGAAGTTGTTGACATACATGTCATCTCTTATGACTGGAAAATGAAGGCTATCATGCAAAGAACCACCAATAAAAGGAGGATCACTCTAGATCGCTCCATCCTTATCACCACAGAGGAAAAGTTGATGAACACAGAGCATGCCAAGACATTCAAACTTATCGGCACAGGGATGGAAATCACAGATGCCACACTGGACAGAGAAAAAAGTGATGAAGAGGATTTGGTCGTTGCTCTGAAGTAATTGGAACATTTGTGCCATTTGGAAAAATATTACCAGGACAACACACAGGCCGTAGTGTTCCTAAGGAGTGAATTCCAAGAGGCCTACAGTAAATTTACAAATGAACGGAACCTATTCATTGCAAGGATAGTCGAGCTTCAAGAAGACTCCCTCATGGCGCTGGCCACGTGCAAGGATATGGACAGGTGGTATGAGAAAGCACATCAAGTCGTGGAAAGAATGGACTATATCAAGGCGGTCCAACATGGCCGAGATGTCGAAGAGAATGGCATCCGAGTGTTAAAGGAAAGCAACCTCGACCGCATAAATAAATTGGCCGAATATTGGGAAAAAATGGCTCAAGAACCTCATCGGGAAATCCAAGAGAAATGGGCCAAGTGTGAGAAAAGATGGACCAATATCAATCAGGCAATGAGAGACATTGGTGTTATAACCCTAAATTGCACCATGCATGCTCACCTGGCATCAGGCCAACTCATTGCCCTTCATTTCCAAAGCCATGTTGAACAAACTCTTTAAAAACCTCTCAGATCAAGTAACCCACGCCCTAACCCACTGCTGGGCGCGTTGGAACGCTGGCAGGCCTTATACTACACACGTTGGAACGCGGGCTGGCCCACTACAGCCATCGTTTACCTAACAAAGCAAAAAATCAGGAAAGTTTCCGCCGGGACGAAAAGATTTGGGTCAGTTAACTAGAACTCCCAGCCATGCATGGCCGAGAGTTCGTCTAAAACCCTATCTCCTTCTAGCCTAT
>SNQJ01S0009172.1:140961-152460 GCA_010110895.2 Picea sitchensis | reverse complement strand
TGGCACCCTTGGAGCACGTGGTGCGTTCTGAAGGACATGTCACGCAAAGAAACAAAAGAGGCGAGTGGCACCCTTGGAGCACGTAGTGCATCCTGAAGGGGCACGTCACATTGATGATGATAGAGGGATGAATCTAGATGGCCCTAAGACTAATAACGCATTAAGAATTAAAAAAAAAAAAAAACAATTTCCCTAATTAATTGTCGCTCGGATCATAATCTAAGTTCTAAGTCTAAATTTTGTTAAGGGGTAAAAATTTTGTTTACTTTAAAAATATAAATATTATATATATATATATATATATATATATATATATAAAATAAAATAATAAAATTTAAAAGTACTTAAGTAATAGTTTGGTCTTCATAAAATTTTTGTGGTAACTTGAAGAAAGTAACAAATTAAAGAAAATGTGTGGATGAAAAACGTAAAGAGACAATTAATTATTTTAACTTTTGATAGTTTAAAAGGTACTAAATAAATAATAAAAGGAAAAAAGAAAAGAGGTTAAATTGCACAACTTCCATTTTTAGCTAAAAAGGGGAAAGTGGAAATTATAAAAATTAGGAAATTAGGGAAAGGAGGTAACCTAAAGAGGGAAAGAGGGGAACTCATGGTGGAAAGTGAGAAATAAACTTAGTAAAGAATTTGCATTTAAGAACCTTATAATTTTGAACTGATTTAGCAATTTCATTTTAGGGAAAGCCTTAAAACATGTAAGGGAATCTAGGGACACCTAGGAGGGAATTTAGGAGTAACTATAGGTGGGTGAGGGAATTAAGACAATTCATTAATTAAAGAAAATAATTAATGGAGAAACATGGGGGATGTAGACACCTCCTTGTTCCTTAGAATAGTCGCCATCCTTGAGACCTTAAATGGTTAAAATCGATGGGAACCTGGGCTTGAGCCTTTGTTATGTGTCTTGGAGGTCCTAACCATTGCAGGGTAGGATGGGTAGGTAGTCAGTCTTATTATTTTGTCGGTTGATTGTTTTTCATTGCTGACAGATGTTGATGTGTGTCTTAGATCCTTATGTTGATATCATAGTTGTATGCGTCATGATTTGTTGTCATGTGGTGGTGTAGAGTATAATGTCTTGTTACCCTTGTACACACACACACAAAAAAAAAAAATTGCACTTGTTATAAGAGGTTTGTCGTCGTAACGAGGAGGATCTTTACATATGGTATCAGAGCGGGTTCAAACCACGACTTGGGATCACTACAGCTTTCGTTGGCATGATTTTATTATATTGTTACTAATCGAGTTGATTGTGTGCATGCAGGTAATCATGGTTAGAGGACGGTGCGAGGGCAGATGATGAGGTACTAGGGGAGGAGGTGCGATGCCTCCAGTAGCATACACACCTGAGGGGTCTAACCTCCAGGGAGATGAGCAAGTTCTTGGATAGGAGAAGATAACAGTTGGCTATGTAGTCGGGATGATGATATCTTTTCAGCATATGTTTGAGGCATTGATCAGCCATTTGGATAGAGATGAGGCCAAGGCGCCGACACCTGCTGAGGTTCTACCGCACGCTCCGGTCGTTACATGTAGCATTCACCGTGAACTCAAGAAGGTCAAATTTATAGAGTTCTTTGGTGCCCCGAATGGCGCAACCACCGAGGCATGGTTGGATAACATGGAGATGTGCTTCACACTTCGCGATTATACCTCCAGCATGAAGGTCTGCATGGTGGTCTTTCAACTGAAGGGGAGAGCTCTTCTATGGTGGAAGACGCTCCTACCATATCTGAACATGGTTGTTAAAGACGTGTCATGGGAACTGTTCAAGGAACAGTTCCTAGAGAGGTACCTTTCAGAAGAATTCATTGAGCGTCAACTCAATGAGTTCAATGCCTTACGACAAGGAGGTCGTACAGTGCCTGAGTATGAGGCCCGTTTTCTGGAGCTGCTCCAGTATGCTTCGTACCTTAACACTGAAAAACTTAAGGTCAATAGGTTCGTGTTAAGCCTTAACGACAGCCTGCATGAAAAGGTTAGGATTTTGATGCCTCAAACCTTGCATGATGTCATCCAGAAGGCCCTCATAGCAGAGGAGGATCTTATCAGTGGGGGTCATACCAGGACTCCAACGAGACCAGCAGGGTAGGTTTCATATGGAACACAACAACACCAGATACCAGTGAGACATATGTTGGGATGTCGTGGCTTCTAGAGGGGATCCACTTTCACTAAAACCTAGCGACTGATGCCTCAGCAGCAGGCACCTTACCGAGGACCACCGCATCAGTAGAAGCATTGCCCAAAGCAGCAGCAGTTTAGGCTTGTTCAACAGAATAGACCGGGATTGCAGGTCGGTGGGCCGTCATATTCTACTTTGGGTACCAGGACTACTGGGACGAAGAAGGGGTGTTGGAGATGTGGGGAGCCACACTACCAATGTGACTGCCCTGTGGAGAGGACTAGAGCATCCGGGTCAGCCAGACCCACTACCGTGGGAGATATGGCCAAGGCCCATCAAATTCATGCAATAGTGAATAACCATCAGGTAGAGCACTAGTCAACTGTGCTCAAGACGATAGGTATTGTCGCTTACCAGACCCTTAGTATTTTTATAGATCCCGGTGCTAGCGAGAGTTTCATTTCTGGTGCAACATTAAAAAGGATTAAGGTAAAGGCAGTCGAACAGGATGAGTTTATATTCATAGAGATGGCTTCAGGAGACAAACATAATCTTGGAGGAAGGATTATAGATTGTATTCTTAACCTTGGAGAGTTTTTCACAAGGGCCAACCTGTACATCACGATCCTAGGATCTTATGATGTCATGATTGGTATGGATTGGTTGGAATCGCATGAGGCGATACTCAACTATAGGAAAAAATGTTTGAGCTTGGTTGATGACGAGGGTCAGAGACGTGTGATAGTAGGATGGAACCAAGGATTTTCCCTGAGGTTTGTCTCTTCCTTACAGTTACGGAAGAGTATGCACAAGGGGTGCAAGCTTTATGTGATCCTTGTGTTAAACGAGAAGGGAGTAGTGGAAGGTATTGAGCACCTTCCGATGGTGAGAGATTTTGCAGACATGTTTCCGAAGGAGTTATCTGGGATGCCGCCAGAGAGAGATTTTGAGTTTACCATAGACCTAAAACTAGCGACTGAACCAATAACAAGAATGCCTTATCAGATGTCGACCCCAGAGTTACAACATTTGAAAATGCAACTGAAGGAGTTGTTGGACCTGGGACTGATACGTCCTAGTGTGTCATCGTGGGGTGCACCAGTTATTTTCATATGAAAAAAGGATGAATCGTGGAGGCTTTGCATTGACTACCATCAACTGAATAAGGCCAGGATCAAGAATCAATATCCCTTGCCGAGAAATGATGATCTGTTCGATCAAATGAAGGGTGTGTCAGTGTTCTCCAAGATCAATTTGCGATCAAGGTATCACCAGTTGCAAATCAAGGAGGATGACATCCCTAAGACTGCCTTTAAGACAAGGTTTTGACATTACAAGTTTAATGTTTTACAGTTTGGACTGACAAACTCCCCAGGGGTATTTATGAGTTTGATGAATGGGGTGTTCTGCGAGTACTTAGAGAAATTCGTCCAAGTATTCATTGACAATATTTTGATCTACTCTCGGATGATAGAGGAGAATGATGAGCACTTGCGCTTGGTATTACAATTTCTGTAAGAGCACAAATTGTATGGGAAGTTGTCAAAAGGCTCATTTTATCAATCGAAGATTCACTACTTAGGGCATGTCATCTCCGGCGAAGGCATCACCATGGATCCAACCAAGGTCGAGGCTATTATGGAATGGCCTGTGCTGACGAATGTCACGGAAGTGCATAGCTTTATGGGTTTAACAAGATACTATCGACAATTTTTTGAGGGATTTTCGAAGATAGCAAATCCGATCACAGAATTGCAAAAGAAAAACAAGAAGTTTTTTTGGACCAAGAAATGCACGGAAGCATTTCAGAGGCTTAAGGAGTTGTTGACAATAGCGTCAATACTAAGGGTCTCTGACATGGACACGGACCTCTTGGTATGAACTGACGCATCCAAGGAGGGCTTAGGTGGAGTCTTGATGCAATATGGATGAGTAATTGCTTACATTTCGAGGAAACTGAGAAGGCATGAGGATAACTACGCAATGCATGATTTGGAGTTATTAGCCATCATATATGCCTTGAAGGTTTGGAGGCACTACCTTATTGGATGAAAATTTGAACTAAAGACTGATCATTGTGGACTACAACACATTTTTACACAAAGTGACCTAAACGCATGACAACAACGTTGGTCGGAATTGCTTAGCGAGTACGACTTTGAGATTACTTACATAAAGGGAATAGTGAACCAAGTGGCGGATGCTTTGAGTCGGAGGCCACACATATTTTCGGTGTTGCCTCTTCAGACAAAATATACGTGAAAAGATTCTAACTTTACATCTTGACGACGACTGGTACAAAGAGGTCGAGGGTTTTATCGAACAAAACACAATGATGGTACCACGATATGAGGGATTTTATTTTGATAGCGATGGTTTATTGAGGTTTAAAAGTCAGATTTATGTACCACCAAATGACGAGTTGCGGAAGTTGATCCTGAGCGAGGTTCATAGAGCAGTTTACATGGCTCATCTGGGAGTAATGAAGATAAGGGCAGACCTTAAACCCTTATTCTTCTGGAAGGGAATGAAGGAAGACATAGTCAATTATGTGGCCAGATGTCTAGAATGTCAACAGGTAAACGCTGAACATAGACACCCAGCAGGATTACTACAACCACATGACATTTTGGAATCAAAATGGGAAGTTATTTTGATGGATTTTATTGTTGGATTGCCACTGACAGCATGGAGACATGACTCAATTTTCGTAGTAGTAGACACTCTGACGAAGAGTGCTCACTTTATTCCTATGTGTACGATGTATCAGGCACCTGACATAGCTAGAGTTTTCATTAGTGAGATTGTGAGGCTTCATGGCGCACCCAAGAGGATTATATCCGATCGAAGATTGGTGTTTACTGGATGATTTTGGACGAGTTTCCAAGAGGCCTTGGGAACCCAACATAACTTTAGTACTGTGTATCATCCATAGACTGACGGACAAACTAAACGAATGAACCAAACCTTGGAGGACATGTTGCGCATGTATGTGATGGACCAACAAAAGCATTGGGAAGAATTATTGCCTCTAGTAGAGTTCGCTTACAACAACAATTACCAAGGCACCATTAAAATGGTGCCTTTCAAGTTTCTTTATGGGCGACCATGTCAGATGCCCTTGAGTTGGGATCGACTTGAGGATAGGGTCCTGGTGGGACCAGAAGTGATCCAAGAAATGGAAGAGAAAATGAAAACCATAAGACAAAGGATTAAAGAAGCCCAGGATTGACAGAAGAGTTATGTCGATGCACGTCGTGTCGACTGCAATTACAAGGTTGGCGATCGAGTCTTCTTGTGGTTTAAACCGCATAATAGCTTGATTAAGTTTGAGAAGGGAGATAAACTCTCTCCTAGGTTCGTGGGGCCTTTCGATATTGTGGAGAGAAAGGAGCCCATGGCCTATCAACTAGCCTTGCCTGATTCTTTGAGGCGTATGAACAATGTTTTTCATGTATCTGTTTTGAGACATTATATTAGTGATCCTACACATGTGATTTACATGAGTTCCTTGCAGGTATCAGACGAGGGAGCTCTCACGGCTGAGTTGGTCCGGATCTTAGATCACCACGTTTGACAGTTACGATGTCGAACGGTAGATCATGTCAAGGTCCAGTGGGACAATTATAGTCCGCACTCGGTGACCTAGGAGGACGCATATGATATGTGCCAACAATTTCCATTTTTGTTTGATAGATAGACATATGATACTATGATACACTTATTTTGGTATTTATACTATGAAACTTCGGGACGAAGTTTAGACCAAGAGGGGGTGTATGTAACATCCCGCTCTAGCGCACTAAGGGAACATATTCTTTGAGGACACTTTCTCGCAAGTGATCCAGATTATTATGATATTAAAACATTCGACTTTGATTATGATGCGTCATGGGTAGATGACATGTTTTTTTACTACATTGACATAGACAGGTGCTATTGACTCGGTTTTACTGAGTGTGCAGGGTTTTTGACCTTCAGGATGCAGAGGCATCGATGGAACCCCTTGGACTCTGTATCGAGACAGGGAGTGTGCTATTGGGGTTTGATTGATTTATTGTGATATTAATACATTGATTAGATGATATGATGTGGACATGTTCTGACATGATTTGTTGATGTTGCAGGCTCACGATAGCTTGCCGACTAGACTCACATATGGAGTAAAGGGGTCACACATGACTACTAGAGAGGTTGAGGGAGAGGTGTGGACAATAGCCCTGCCACAACCTACTAGCACTCCTGCCATGGCTCGAACTGTAGGTTAATGATTACCTAGTTCGAGAGGACCCATGATGCCATGAGGGGAGACTGCAACAGTCGCTCACAATGATTCTAAGGGGTGCGCAATAAGGCGGGGGCCTTATTACTTAGAATCCCTTAGTCTCCCACAAGTTCACCTGGCGGAGTGTTGACTCCAGGGGTTATTGATGTCTACCAATCATTCAAGAGGTGAGTGGCACCCTTGGATCATGTGGTGCATCCTAAAGGGAACATCGCACAAGAGAATCACAAGAGGCGAGTGGCACCCTTGGAGCACGTGGTGCGTCTTGAAGGGCATGTTGCGCAAACAAGAAAAAGAGGCGAGTGGCACCCTTGGAGCACGTGGTGTGTCCTGAAGGGTACATCGCGCAAAGAAACAAAAGAGGCGAGTGGCACCCTTGGAGCACGTAGTGTGTCCTGAAGGGGAATGTCACGTTGATGATGATATAGGGATGAACCTAGATGTCCCTAAGACTAATAACACATTAATAATTTTTTTTAAAAAACAATTTCCCTAATTAATTGTCACCTGGATCATAATCTAAGTTCTAAGCCTAAATTTCCTTAAGGGGTAAAAATTTTGTTTACTTTAAAAATAAAGATATAAAATCAAATAATAAAATTTAAAAGCACTTAAGTAATATTTTGGTGTTCATAAATTTTTTGTGGTAACTTGAAGAAATTAACAAATTAAATAAAATGTGTGGATGAAAAACGTAAAGAGACAATTAATTATTTTAACTTTTGATAGTTTAAAAGGTACTAAATAAATAATAAAAGGAAAAAAAAAGAAGAGGTTAAATTGCACAACTTCCATTTTTAGCTCAAAAAGGGGAAAGTGGAAATTATAAAAATTAGGAAATTAGGGAAAGGAGGTAACCTAAAGAGGGAAAGAGGGGAACTCATGGTCAAAAGTGGGAAACAAACTTAGTAAAGAATCTGCATTTAAGAACCTTATAATTTTGAACTGATTTAGCAATTTCATTTTAGGGAAAGCCTTAAAACATGTAAGGGAATCTAGGGACACCTAGGAGGGAATTTAGGAGTAAATCTAGGTGGGTGAGGGAATTAAGACAATTCATTAATTAAAGAAAATAATTAATGGAGAAACGTGGGGGATGTAGACACCTCCTTGTTCCTCAGAACAGTCGCCAACCCTGAGACCTTAAATGGTTAAAATCGATGGGAACTTGGTCTTGAGCGTTTGTTATGTGTCTTGGAGGTCGTAACCATTGCAGGGTAGGACGGGTGGATAGTCAGTCTTATTATTTTGTCGGTTGATTGTAGTTCATTGCTGGCTGATGTTGATGTGCATCTTAGATATTTATGTTGATATCCTAGTTGTATGCATCATGATTCGTCATCATGTGGCGGCATAGAGTATAATGTCTTGTTACCCTTGTACACATGCACACACAAAAAAAAAATTGCACTTGTTATAAGAGGTTTTTCGTCGCAACGAGGAGGATCTTTACAAACAAGGAGGTGTCTACATCTCGCCTGACACAAGAAGACCAACCCTACTAAGCTAAGGACAATCATCCTAACAACCCCATGCACCCAAAATTAATTACACAAGTAACTAGAACCCTTACAGAGAGAAACCAAGCACATTAAATGTTTACAAAACCAAGTACAAACATTAATTAAAATGAACAACAACACCCTCAATGGGAAGCACAAGTTAAAAATGACTTCATCAACAACCCAACCATTAATCAAGGATAAAAGCTCAATCTCTATGATTTAAATTGGCATTAATTACAGATCAATTAACAAGTCTAAATTCCATTAGTCAACGAGTTACCAACCAAACTTAACATGAATTACGACTCAATTTAGCGTGTCTGAGTTACCAATTAGGAAATATCTATAAATCCACTAACATCAATTACATATCTAAATTAGCAAGTCTAAAGTTTGCAATCAATTCTTTACTCACCATACAAATTTTAATATTTATTACAACCTAAATGGAAAATTCTATATTAATCTGAATCCCCATCTAACTAGCCATAAACTTGAATAACAACATTAACATTCTTAAAGTGGAATGCTACCATTAGCACTTATAAGAAATTAAATCTCAACATGTAGTCTAGCTATATTAATCGAACTAACAATGCTAGTGGTGTACTATGATAGAGAAGGGAATTGCTAACTATTAAATATGTTGTAGCAATTTAACAAGGTGATTATCATAGCAGTTACATGACAATTAATATAGCATTAACAAAATAGTTTACATGATTGTTTTCATAATTAGTAATATAGCAATAACAAGGCATTCAACATTCTAGTGAACATACAATTAACATAACATTAACAAGGCAATTTGTGTGACTGTTAACATAACCATTCATAGCACAATAACCAAGCGATTTATATAACTATTAACTATTTAACTCGTTGTGGCATTTAATCAATAGAAAGAATCTGTTGACCATTAACATTGTTGTAGCAATTGTTCTGGCAATTAATAAGGCAAAAAAATAGCATTTCATATTGCAATTAACATGGCCTTTAACAAAAAAAGGAGAGTGTTAACCATTAACATTGTTGCAACAATTATTCTAGTAATTAATAAGGCAACAAATAGCATTGATTATTGCAGTTAACATGATAATCAACATGGGCAGTAACATTGTTGTGGTAATTAAAGCTTGGCAGAGAAAACACTGGGTATGTGTTCAATGTGAAGGAGGATAAAAGGGAAAAAAAAAACTGTAGAAGGACCAACTCGTGGTCTGTCAACAACAACTCAACCAATGATTAAGGAAATTCATGGTCAATTAAGACGACAACCCAATCGATTTCTAATTATCAAAAATGTTGTCACTTCAACAAGTTAAGTTGTGATTTAAATGGATAAAATCGTGGGGGATTTCTACAACAACAAAATCAACTTATGATTATAAAAAACGTGGTCATTTTGGCAAGTAAAGTTGTGACTTAAATGGATAAAATCATGGATGATTTCTACATCAACACAGTCAACTTTTGATGATCAAAAACATGGTCATTTCAGCAAGTAAATTTTTTATTTAAATGGATAAAATCGTGGGTGATTTTAGCATGCAACATAGTTCGTTTTTAATTTCCAAATCATGGTCTTTCACAGTAGGAAATTTGATGAAATGAAAAGAAAAAACGTGGGCATTAACAGGAATCAAATGGAAGCAAAATTTTAAAGAAAAACACAGTCTTCATTTAGGGAAAAATTGCCCTAAAGGTAAAACAAAATGTAGACAAGAATAATTCCTCTTTTTGTTGCCTGAATACAAAATAAAAATGCAGACCATAAATCATTTTGTTTTTCATTGCCAAAATACCCAATGTAAAATGAAGAGATGAATTCATTTTTTTTTCATTGCTAGAATACACAATGTAAAATGCAAAGATGAATTCATTTTGTTTCTCATTGCGAGAATACCCAAAATAAAAATGCAGACCAGAAATCATTTCATTTTTCATTTCCAGAATACCCAATGTAAAATGCAGAGATGGATTCATTTCGTTTTTCATTACCAGAATACACAATGTAAAATGTAGATATGAATTCATTTCATTTCTCATTGTCAGAATACCCAAAATAAAAATGCAGACCAGAAATCATTTCGTTTTTCCATTGTTGTAACCCCAATATAGCGCAGACAACAATAGGAGAATGCAAGGATCCAATGGAAAAGGTCATGGAATGATTGCATGGGTTCTATCAGTCAAGGTATAGAAAAAACCAACCAGGACATAAGATAATCCACACGCAAAGGTCGTTTCCAGACGACAGAGTCAACAATCAGCCAGGGACAAACATCAAGGGTAGTTGGCTAACAGGTTCATCCTTCACTCATCATCCTCGCACAAAAAAGCAGGGCATTGAGATCCATATGTCTTTTAATGCTAAGGTGACGACCGTAGATCAGGCTCCTGGCTGACTGCTCAGGCGAGGACTGGTGAGCTAGGGACTAAGGCTAAACAACCACGAAGGTCATAATCAACACAACAAGGTGGTCAAGATGTGCAGGGAAATGAAGCCATGGGAGTCAATCTATCATCGAGCTAGCCTAAGAAAATTTCAGAAAACCATCTATACAATCAGTGCACTTACCCAAGTAAAAATGCAGATTCAAACATAAGTTCTCAAACAATTTACCATACAAAATGAAGAAAGCATACCGTTTCCTATTCGGAGTGGACGTCCAATGTGCTCCTTGCAACTATCGCATGCTGACCGACGAGACTACACCGGTACCTCCCAACCAATGCTAGGGGTACTCTTCTTCCCCCTTAGCCCCCCGAGCTGCAAAGTGGACACACACACACACTATCCAGAGATTTCAACTAGATCTCAGCTCACCTTGCACAACTAAGCTACCACTCCTAACCGAGCTAGGTATCCCAACTCCCACAAGTTAATTCAGTCATGTAGATGTTTCTGCAACGTAATGTTATGCAAACCGAAGAGAACTTACCTCCATCTCCTCCTTTCATTATATAGATTTTTGTGGTTCCTTACTTTCCTAAAATCTCATTTAATTAAGTTTTTAAAATTTAATTCCTAAAAATGTATCCCCGTACAAGTGTCACCCATCCCCTTCATTCCTCCATAAATTAATTTTTTTAATTAATTAATTATCTTTAATTCACTCACCCACCTAGAGTTACTCCTAGAATCACTCCTAGGTGTCCCCAAATTCTCTTACAGGTTTTAAAGTCTTTCCCCACTATTAAATAGCTAGTTTAGTTTAAAATAGAAATCTCTTAAATGGTAGATACTTTACTAAGTATGATTTTCCACTTTTTCCCTTATGTTCTCTTTTTCCCTTTTTATGTTTACCTCTTTTCCTAGTTTCCTAATATTTGAGATTTTCCCTCTTTCCCCTTTTTAATTAGAACTCAAAAAGGAAGGTGTGGAAATTAACCCTTTTTCCCTTTTCTCATTTAATTAATATATTTTAAATTATCAAAAATAATAAAACAATTAATTCCCTCTTTTTTTTAAATTTTATTCCAACATATGTTTTTTTTAATAAATTAAGTTTCTTACTCCATTTGTGTTACAAGATTTAATGAAGATCATACTCTTT
>SNQJ01S0009172.1:129855-140951 GCA_010110895.2 Picea sitchensis | reverse complement strand
AGCATGATTTAGACCTGGACCTTAATTTTCGTGAAGGGCAACATTTTACTAAGGAATTTTTTTTTTTTAAATTCTTATCACATTGTTCATCCTAAGGTAATCTAAGTTGATTCATTTATCAAAACAACACAACGTTCCCTTCAGAATGCACTAGGTTCTCCAAGGGTGCCACTCACCTCATTTGTTCCCTTGTGCGACATGCCCTTCAGGATCCAGTACGTGCTCCAAGGGTGCCACTCACCTCTTTCCATTTTTCTTGCGCGACATGCACTTCAGGGTTCACCACGTTCTCCAAGGGTTTCACTCACCTTTTGACTGACTTGGTAGATCAAAAACCTCTAGAGTCAATACTCCACCAGTTAACTTGTGGGAGACTAAGGGCTTCTAAGGAATAATCCCCTCACCTTAATGTGTGCCCCTTAGAATCATCATGAGCGACTGTCGCAGTCTTCCCTCATGGTATCGTAGGTCCTCTCAAACTAGGTAAATGTTAACCTACAGTTTGAGCCACGATGGGAGTGCAAGTAGGTTGTGGTAGGGCTACTATCCAAACCTCTCCATCAACATCTCTACTATCTGTACGTGACCCCTTTACTCCACATGTGAGTCTGGTCGACAAGATATCGTCAGCCTGCATCATCAAAAAATCATGTCAGAACATATCCATATCATATCATCTAATCAAATGCACTAATATCATAGTAAAATAATCAAACCCCAATGGTACACTCCCTAACTCGATCTAGATTCCAAGGGGTTCCATTGATGACTCTGCATCCTCGAGGCCCAAAATCTTGCACACTTGGTAAAACCAAGTCAATAACACCTTTCTATGTTGAGTCAGTAAAACAACATGTCATCATCCCATAACGCCTCATAATCAAAATCAAAAGTTTTAATAGCATAATAATCTAGATTACTTGTGAGCAAATGTCCTCAAAGAATAAGTTCGCTCAGTGCACCAGAGAGGGATGTTACATACACCCCCTCTTGGTCCAAAATTCATCCCGAAGTTTCACAGTATATATGATGAAATAAAGTGTATCACATTATCATATGTCTATCTATCAAACAAAAATGGAAACTGCTGGCGCATATCATATGCGTCCTCCCAGGTCGCTGGGTGCAGACTATAATTGTCCCACTGGACCTTGAGATGCTCTATCATTCTACATCGTAGCTGTCAAACGCAATGATCCAAGATGCGGATTGAATCAATTGTGAGTGCCCCCTCATCCGATACTTGCAAGGAACTCATGTCAATAACATGTGTAGGATCACTAATATAATGTCTCAAAACAGATACATGAAAAACGTCGTGCATACACCTCAAAGAATTGGGAAAGGATAGTCGATAGCCCACGGGCCCCTTTCTCTCCACAATATCGAAAGGTCCCNTATGCGGTTTAACCTGCAAGAAGACTCGATCGCTGACCTCGTAACTATGATCGACATGGTGCACATCGACATAACTATTTTGTCGATCCTTCGCTTCTTTAATCCTTTGTCTTATTGTTTGCATTTTCTCTTCCATTTCTTGGATCACTTCTGGTCCTACCAGGACCCTATCCTCAAGCCGATCCTAACTCAAAGACATATGACATGGTCGTCCGTAAGGAAACTCGAAAGATGCCATCTTAATGGTTCTCTGGTAATTGTTGTTGTAAACGAACTCCACTAGTGCCAAGAATTATTCCCAATGCTTTTTTTGGTCCATCACATACATGTGCAACATGTCCTCCAAGGTCTGGTTCATTCATTCAGTCCGCCCATCAGTCTCCAGGTGATATGCAATACTAAAGTTAAGTTGGGTTCCCAAGGCCTCTTGGAAACTCGTCCAAAATCATCCAGTAAACATTGATCCTCGATTGGATATAATCCTCTTAGGCATGCCATGCAGCCTCACAATCTCATTAATGAAAAATCTAGCTATGTTAGGTGCCTGATACGTCATATGCACAGGAATAAAGTGAGCACTCTTCCTCAGAGTGTCTACTACTACGAAAATCGAGTCATGTCTCCTTGTCGTTAGTGGAAATCCAACAATAAAATCCATCAAAGTAACCTCACATTTTGATTATGGAATATCATGTGGTTGTAGTAATCCTATTGGTGGTCTATGTTCAGCCTTTACCTGCTGACATTCTAGACATCTGGCCACATAGTTGACTATGTCTTCCTTCATTCCCTTCCAAAAGAATAAGGGTTTAAGGTCTGCCCTCATCTTCGTGACTCCTAGGTGAGCCATGTAAACTGCTCTATGAGCCTCGCTTAGGATCAACATCCTCAACTCGTCATTCAGCGGTACATAGATCCGATTTTTAAACCTCATTGTGTTTTTTCTGATAAAACCCTCGACCTCTTTGTACCAGTCATCGTCACACTGTAAGGTTAGAATATTTTAATGTATATTCTTCTGAAGAGGCAGCACCGAAATGATGTGTGGTCTCTGACTCAATGCATCTACCACTCGGTTCATTGTTTCTTTTATGTAATTAATCTCGAAGGCGTACTCGCTAAGAAATTCTGACCAACGTCGTTGCCACGCATTTAGGTCGCTTTGCGTAAAGATGTGTTGTATTCAATAGTGGTTAGTCTTTAGTTCATTTTTTCATCCAACAAGGTAGTGTCTCCAAACCTTCAAGGCATATACGATGGCTAAAAAATCCAAATCATGCGTCGCGTAGTTCTCCTCATGCCTTCTCAATTTCCTCGAAATGTAAGCAATTACTCATCAGTCTTGCATTAAGACACCACCTAAGCCTTCCTTGGATGCATCAATGCATACCAAGAAGTCTGCATCTACGTCTGGGACCTTTAGTATCGGTGTTGTTGTCAACAACTCCTTGAGCCTTCAAAATGATTCTGCACATTTCTCGATCCAAACAAACTTCTGGTTTTTCTTCTGCAATTTCGTGATCGGATTTGCTATCTTTGAAAACCCCTCGATGAACCATTGACAATATCCTATTAAATCCATGAAGCTATGCACTTTAAGGACATTCGTCAGCATAGTAAATTCCATAATGGACTCGACCTTTGTTGGATCCACAACGATACCTTCACTGGAGATGACGTGCCCTAAGTAGTGGATCTTCGATTGATAAAATGATAATTTGGATAACTTCCCATACAATTTGTGCTCTTGCAAACACTGTAGTACCAAGCGCAAGTGCTCGTCATGCTCCTCTATTGTCCGAGAGTAAATCAAATTATCATCAATGAATACTTGAACGAACTTGTCCAAGTACTTGCGGAACACCCCATTCATGAAACTCATAAATACCCCTAGGGTGTTTGTCAGTCCAAATGGTAAAATAGTAAACTCGTAATGTCCAAACCTCATCTCAAAGGTAGTCTTAGTGATGTCATCTTCCTTGATCCGTAAATGGTGATACCCTGATCACAAATTGATATTTGAGAACACCTTCGCGCCCTTCATTTGATCGAACAGATCATCAATCCTCAGAAATGAATATTGATTCTTGATCGTGGCCTTGTTCAATTGATGGTAGTCAATGCAGAGCCTACACGACCCATCCTTCTTTCGTATGAAAATAACAGGTGCACCCCATAGTGACACACTAGGACGTATCAGTCCCAGGTCCAACAACTCCTTCAATTGCATTCTCAACTCTTGTAATTCCGGGGTTGACATCTGATAAGACATTCTAGCTATCAGTTTTGTTTCTGGTTTTAGGTCTATAGTAAACTCCAATTCCCTCTCTGGCGGTATCCCAGGTAACTCCTCTAGAAATACGTCCACAAACTCTCTCACCAGCGGAAGGTGTTCTAAACCTTCCACTAATCCCTTCTCGTTTAACACAAGGATCGCATAAATCTTGCATCCCTTGGTTATGCTCTTCGTAGCTGTAAGTAACGCAAACTTCCCTCGACAGCATGGTCGCTCTCACCAGGACTTTCATACACACGGCCCGAAGAGTCAAAGCTCTTCCAACTCCCCTCGAGAGTTTCCCACAGTATCCTCCTTCGACGATCTCCCCTTCAGAAATCGGGAAATCGGAATTCGCGATGTCACAATTCACTTGCACCAAAACTCCCCGAACCCCAAACTCCGATGCACACATGCGACTTCTCCTCGACACGTCACCTTCTCGCTCCGCTATATCGGGAATCGCGTGATCGCGATTTCAACAGTCGAAAATACTTTGCACTGGGAAACCCCGAATGTCGAACCCCGATATCTCCAGATCTTGTGCCACCTGTCCCTGCAATGATCTACGGCTCCGATTAAATCGGGAGATCGCTAATCGCGATTTCAACGAGTATGAACTCTTGCTTCCTGGAAACCCGATATGCCGAATCCCGATGGCTCAAATGGATTTTAAACCCTGTGCATCTCCCATCGATCCAATGGCTATCGGCGACCTCGGTCTAGATCCGACGGTTCAGATCTGTCCTATTGCTCTCTTGCTTCAGAGGCTAATCTCTGAGCATCTCCTCCCGATCCAATGGCTTACGGAGTTCCCGTATGAGATCCGACGGCTGTCGGTCTCCTCCCTTATGCAGACTCCTCCTGGACGTGCAAAACCAACGGTCCAGATCTTCTTTCTCTACTGATTTGATGGCTCCTAAGCTATCTTGAGCTTTCCTGTATATTCTACCCAGACTTGGAAGAATCTAAACCTTCTAAAGGTCTCAACCCTTGCTTCCTTTCTCTTGCGCGAACTCCTCAACCCTGAGTTCCGCTAATGCGTGTAGAAGCGTTGTTTCCTTCTGAGCTTGTATCTTCGGCCCCTTCAAAGTATTTTGATGTCTGCCTTCCTTACAGAACCTCTGCGCACCCACGGCGTTGTCCCTCCTGAGATTATATAATCACTCAGGCCCCTAAGGGGATTTTCTCTTCTTTCTCCCACAAATGGAGAATAGAAGGCCTCCCAGGCTCTCTGTTCGCTCAAACAACCTCCTCCCTGAGACTTTCTGGGTATTCAGTGACCCGACAGAATTCCTTCAGCGGATTCTCCTCTTAAGCCCAGAACTCAAAGAGTTCTCTTCACTTCTCCTGCGCCTATCTGCGCACAGTTCCTCAACGACCTCCTGGCAGAGTATCCCTTCCACAGAACCCGCAACAATTCTTCTTTCCCTGTGCACTCACGCACTTCGCTCGATGCCCTCCAGGCATAGCTCCTCAGAATCCTCAGCAGAATTCTGGTCTTCTCAACTGTGTCTCAACTACACTGTCTTTCCTCCTGAGGTATTCAGCAACCTCACAGGTCTTCCTTCTCCTGAGTTGTTGATCTTAGTTTTGTGCCTCCGCACGTCTCTGTCTGACTCGTCACGAGTTCAGAAGTGCCTCCTCTGTGCACCAGTATTTAGAGTCTCCATACTCTGTCACGCCCTCATGGAATGAAACCCCAAAGACCTCTCCACCTGAAATCAACCACACTCTTTACAAATGGCATAATCATAATACACAAATGCAACATATAATGAACACACATACATACATGCACATAATGACAGAAAATGCAGGACAAACTGCTCTGTATTAATAATGGCAAATGCCTGTATATTTTACAAGGTGTTCCTCGATCTCTCTCTCGGCTCTCCCTTCTGCTCCACATGCATACCTCCTCTCAAAATGAGATCTGAATATCTCTTGTACCTGAGGTGCTCTTAGCACTTCCCTCAAGGATTTACCTACTCTAATTAATTTACAATCAATGACTGTCTAGTCCAGCGTATGGATCTAGATCTCAGCCAATCTACAATAAATGCCTATCTTATCTACAGCCTGTGCAAAGGCATAGCTTTCCGGGCTCAATAGCCTAAGCCATTTAATTACATTCAATACAAACATGAATGAGGCTGCGCCTCCTTTTCAGCACATGAATTCATGCGCACTGATGTGGCTGGTTGGCTGTATTGGGGAGATGCTCCTGCATCAATAAGGAAGAGATGAACCTCAGGGAAACTCCTTGGTTCTCTCCTACAATCACACGTCTCTGTCCCTCATCATCAACCAAGATCAACCATTTTGTCTTATAGTTGAGTATCACCTCATGCGATTCCAACCAGTCCATACCAATTACGACATCATAAGATCCTAAGATCGTGACATATAGGTTGGCCCTTGTGACAAACTCTCCCAGGTTAAGAATATAGCCCATAGCCTTTCCTCCAACCTTTGTTTTGGCTCCCGAGGCCATCTCTAAAAATCTAAAATCATCCTGTTCGACTGCCTTTAGCTTAATCATTTTTAGTGCTACACCGGAAATGAAACTCTCGGTAGCACTGGGATCTATAAAAATACTAAGGGTCTGGTCAGTAATAGTACCTATCCTCTTGACCATAGTCGAATGATGCTATGCTTGGTGTTTATTCACCACTGCATGAATCCAATGGGCCTTGCCCATATCTCCCATGGTAGTGGGTCTGGCTGATCCAGATGCTCTATTCCTCTCCACTAGGAATTCATGCTAGTAGTGTGGCTCCCCACACGTCCAACACCCCTTCTTCAGCCCAGTAGTCTTGGTACTCGAAGTAGAAGGGACAACCCTTTGTCCTGGAATCTTGGTCTGTTCTGCTGAACATGCCTAGATTGATGTTGTTGTGGTCAATGTTGCTATTGATGTTGTGGTCCTCGATAAGGTGTCCGTTGTTGAGGCATTGGTTGTCGAGGTGTAGTGAAAGAGGATCCCCTCTGGAAGCCACGATATCTCGGCATATGTCTGGTTGGTGTTTGATGATACTGTGCTCTAGATGACATCTTCTCTACTGGTCTCGCTAGAGGCCTGGTCTAACCCCCACTGATAAGCTCCTTCTCTGCTATGAGGGCCTTCTGGACAACATCGTGCAAGGTTTGAGGCATCAAAATCCTAACCTTTGCATGCAAGTTTCCATTAAGGCCGAACATGAACCTGTTGACCTTAATTTTCTTAGTGTTAAGATGAGGAGCATACCAGAGAAGCTCCCTAAAATCGGCCTCGTACTCGGGCACTATACGATCACCTTGTCGTAAGGCGTTGAACTCATTTAGATGATGCTTAATGAATTCCTCTGAAAGGTACCTCTCTCAGAACTGTTCCTTGATCAGTTTCCATGACACGTCTTCTATGACCACGTTAAGTTGTGGTAGGAGCGTATTCCATCATAGAAGAGCACTCCCCTTTAGTTGAAAGACTTCCATGTAGACCTTCATGTTGGAGGTATGATCACGAAGTGCAATGCACATCACCATATTCTCCAACCATGCCTCAGTGGCTGCACCGTCCGGGGCACCAAAGAACCTGGGAAATTTGACCTTCTCGAGTTCACGGTGAATGCTACCAGTACCGACCAGAGCACACAGTGGAACCTTAAGGGGTGTCAGCACCTTGGCCTCATCTCTGTCCAAATGGTTGATCAGTGCTTCAGACATGTGATGAAAATATCTCATCATTTCAACCACATCACCAATTGTTATCTACTCCTGTCCAACAACTTTCTTATCTTCATGGGGGTTAGATCCCTCGGGCGTGGATGCTACTGGAGGCATCGTGACTCCTCCCCTAGCACCCCCTCGTCTGCTTCTGTGGCATCCTCTAACCATAATTACCTGCTTGAATACAAGTCAACTCAATTAGTAACCTTATAATCAAATCATATCAATGAAATCCATAGCGATCCCAAGTCGCGGGTTGAACCCACTCTGATACCATATGTAACGAACCTCCCATTTTGTTATGATAACAAGCCTCACATAACAAGTGCAATTTTTTTTTTGTGTGTGTGTATGTAGGAACGTAATAATGACATTATACTCAACATCGTACAGAATGACGAACACAACGCATACAACTCATTCCACAACAAACATAACGACCTAACATAAAAGCACATCAAGCACCTGAAAGCAATGCACGACATTCAACCGATGAAGAATAAGAATGAATACCCGCCCGTCCTACCCTGCAATGGTTAGGACCTCCAGGACACATAAGCAACACTCAAGCCCAGGTTCCCATCGATTTTGACCATTTAAGGTCTCAAGGCTGGCGATTGTTCTGAGGAACAAGGAGGTGTCTACATCCCGCTCGACACAAGCAGACCAAGCCTACTAAGCTAAGGACAATCATCCTAACAACCCCACGCAACCAAAATTAAGTACAAAAGTAACTAGAACCCTTACAGTGAGCAACCAAGCACATTAAATGTTTACAAAACCAAGTACAAACATTAATTAAAATGAACAACAACACCCTCAACGGGAAGCAGAAGCTAAAAACGACTTCATCAACAACCCAATCATTAATCAAGGCTAAAATGTCAATATCTATGATTTAAATTGGTGTTAATTACAGATCAATTAACCAGTCTAAATTCCCTTAGTCAACGAGTTACCAACCAAACTTAACATGAATTACGACTCAATTTAGCATGTCTGAGTTACCAATTAGGCGATATCTATAAATCCAACTAACATCAATTACATATCTAAATTAGCAAGTCTAAAATTTGCAATCTAGTCTTTACTCACCATACAAATTTTAATATTTATTACAACCTAAATGGAGAATTCTATATTAATCTGAATCCCCGTCCAGCTAGCCATAAACTTGAATCACAACATTAACATTCTTAAAGTGGAATGCTACCATTAGCACTTATAAGAAATTAAATCTCAACATGTAGTATATCTATATTGATGGAACTAACAATGCTAGTGATCTACTATCATAGAGAAGGGAACGGCTAACTATTAACAGTGTTGTAGCAATTCAACAAGGTGATTATCATATCAGTTACATGACAATTAATATAGCATTAACAAGATAGTTTACATGATTGTTTTCAAAATGAGTAATATAGCAATAACAAGGCATTTAACATTCTAGTTAACATACAATTAACATAACATTAACAAGGCAATTTGTATGACTGTTAACATATCCATTCATAGCGCAATAACCAGGTGATTTATATAACTGTTAACTATTTAACTCGCTGTGGTATTTAATCAATAGAAGGAATCTACTGACTAATAACATGGTTGTAGCGATTGTTCTGGCAATTAATAAGGCAAAAATATAGCATTTCATATTGCAATTAACATGACCTTTAACAGAAAAAGGAGGGTGCTAACCATTAACATTGATGCAACAATTATTATAGTAATTAATAAGGAAACAAAATAAAATTTATTATTGGAGTTAATATGATAATCAACATGGGCAGTAACATTGTTGTGGTAATTAAATCTCGGTAGAGAGAACATTGGGTATGCGTTCAATGTGAAGGAGGATAAAAGTGACAAACAAAACTGTAGAAGGACCAACTCGTGGTCAGTCAACAACAACTCAAGCAATGATTAAGGCAAGTTGTGGTCAATTAAGATAGAAACACAGTTAATTTCTAATTATCAAAAACGTTGTCACTCCAGCAAGTAAAGTTGTGATTTAAATGGATAAAATTGTGGGTGATTTCTATAGCAACACAGTCAACTTATGATTATAAAAAACGTGGTCATTCCGGAAAGTGAAGTTGTGATTTAAATGGATAAAATCATGGATGATTTCTACAACAACACAGTCAACTTCTGATTATCAAAAACATGGTCATTCCGACAAGTAAAGTTTTGATTTAAATGGATAAAATCATGGGTGATTTCAGCATGCAACACATACCGTTTTTAATTTCTAAATCGTGGTCTTTCATAGCAGGAAATTTGATGAAATGAAAAGAAAAAACATGGGCATTAACAGGAATCAAATGGAAACAAAATTTTAAAGAAAAACACAATCTTCATCAAGGGAAAAATCACCCCAAAGGTAAAATGAAATGCAGACAAGAATAATTCCTCTTTTCTTTGCTAGAATACAAAATAAAAATGTAGACTAGAAATCATTTTATTTTTCATTGCCATAATACCCAATGTAAAATGCAGAGATGAATTCATTTTGTTTTTCATTGCCAGAATACCCAATGTAAAATGTAGAGATGAATTCATTTCGTTTCTCATTGCCAGAATACCCAAAATAAAAATGCAAACCAGAAATCATTTTGTTTTTCATTGCCAAAATACCCAATGTAAAATGTAGAGATGAATTCATTTCATTTTTCATTTCTAAAATACCCAATGTAAAATGCAAATATGAATTCATTTCATTTCTCATTGCTAGAATACCCAAAATAAAAATACAGACCAGAAATCATTTCATTTTTCCATTGCTATAACCCAAATACAGTGCAGACAACAGTAGGAGAATGCAAGGATCCAATGTATAGGTGATGGAATGATTGGATGGGTTCTATCAGTCAAGGCATAGAGAAAACCAACCAGGACACAAGATAATCCACAAGCAGAGGTCGTTGCCAGATGGCGGAATCAACAATCAGCCAGGGACAAACATCAAGGGTAGCTGACTAACAGTTTCATTCTTTTATCATCATCCTCACACAGAAAAGCAGGGCATTGAGATCCATATGTATTTTAAGGCTAAGGCGACGACCATAGATCAGGCTCCTGGATGACTGCTCAGACGAGGACTGGTGAGCTAGGGACAAAGGCTAAACAACCACGAATGTCATAATCAACATAGTAAGGTGGTCAAGACGTGTGGGGAAATGAAGCCATGGGAGTTAATCTATCATCGAGCTAATCTAAGAAAATTTCAGAAAACCATCTAGACAATCAATTCACTTACCCAAGTAAAAATGCAGATTCAAACATAAGTTTTCAAACAATTTACCATACAAAATGAAGAAAGCGTACCGTATCCTATTCGGAGTGGACGTCCCGCGTTCTCCTTTCAACTCCCTCGTTTCGACCGGTGAGACTACACCGGTCCCTCCCAGCCAATGCTAGGGGTACTCTTCTTCCCCCTTAGCCCCCCGATCCGCAAAGGGGCCACACACTCACTATCCAAAGATTTCGACTAGCTCCCAACTCACCTCGCAAGGCTGAGCTACCACTCCTCATCGAGCTGGGTATCCCAACTCCCACAGGTTAAGTCAATGAAGTAGATATTTCTACAGCGTAACATTACGCAAACCAAAGAGATCTTACCTCCATCTCCTCCCTTCATTATATAGAGTTTTGTGGTTCCTTACTTTCCTAAAATCTCGTTTAATTAAGTTTTTAAAATTTAATTCCT
>SNQJ01S0009172.1:114019-129805 GCA_010110895.2 Picea sitchensis | reverse complement strand
CACTAGCATGATTTAGACCTAGACCTTAATTTTCGTGAAGGGCAACATTTTACTAGGGAAAAAGTTCTTTTTTGTAAATTCTTATGACATTGTTCATCCTAAGGTCATCTAAGTTCATTCATTTATCAAAACAACGTGACGTTCCCTTCAGGACGCACTAGGTTCTCCAAGGGTTCCACTCGCCTCATTTGTTCCCTTGCGCGACATGCCCTTCAGGACGCACTACGTGCTCCAAAGGTACCACTCACCTCTTTCCATTTTTCTTGCACGATGTGACCTTTAGGATTCACCATGTGCTCCAAGGGTGTCACTCGCCTTTTGACTAACTTTGTAGACATCAAAAACCTCTAGAGTCAATACTCCACTAGTTAACTTGTGGGACACTAAGGTCTTCTAAGGAATAATGACCTCGCCTTATTGCATGCCCCTTAGAATCATCGTGAGTGACTATCCCAGTATTCCCTCATGATATCGTGGGTCCTCTCAAACTAGGTAAATGTTAACCTACAGTTTGAGCCACAACGGGAGTGCAAGTAGGTTGTGGCAGGGTTGTTGTCCACACCTCTCCCTCAACATATCTACTATCTGTGCGTGACCCCTTTACTCCAAATGTGAGTCTGGTCGACAAGATATCATCAGCCTGCATCATCGAAAAATCATGTCAGAACATATCCATATCATATCATCTAATCAAATGCACTAATATCACAATAAAATAATCAAACCACAATGGTACACTCCCTGACTCGATCTAAAGTCCAAGGGGTTCCATCGATGACTCTGCATCCTCGAGGTCGAAAATATTACACACTTAGTAAGACCAAGTCAATAACACCTTTCTATGTTGAGTCGGTAAAACAACATGTCATCATCCCATAACGCCTCATAATCAAAATCAAAAGTTTTAATAGAATAATAATTTGGATCACTTGTGAGCAAGTGTCCTCAAAGAATAAGTTCGCTCAGTGTGCCAGAGAGGGACATTACATACACCCCCTCTTGGTCCAAAATTTGTCTCGAAGTTTCACAGTATATATGCTGAAATAAAGTGTATCACAGTATCATATGTCTATCTATCAAACAAAAATAGAAACTACTGGTGCATATCATATGCGTCCTCCCAGTTTGCTGAGTGTGGACTATAATTGTCCCACTAGAGCTTGACCTGCTCTATTGTTCGATGTCATAGCTGTTGAACACGATGATACAAGATGCGGATCGGCTCAGCTGTGAGCGCCCCCTTGTCCGATACTTGCAAGGAAATCATGTCAATAACATGTGTAGGATCACTAATATAATGTCTCAAAATAGATACATGAAAAACATCGTGCATACACCTCAAAGAATCAAGCAAGGCTAGTCGATAACCCACAGGCCCCTTTCTCCCCATAGTCTCGAAATGTCGCATGAACCTAGGAGAGAGTTTATCTCCCTTCCCAAACTTCATCGAACATTTATGCGGTTTAACCCACAAGAAGACTCGATCATCGACATCGTAACTACGATGGACATGGTGCGCATCGACATAACTCTTTTGTCAATCTTGCACTTCTTTAATCCTTTGTCTTATTGTTTTCATTTTCTCTTCCATTTCTTGGATCGCTTCTGGTCCTACTGAGACCCTATCCTCAAGCCGATCCTAACTCAAATATGTCTGACATAGTCATTCGTAAGGAAACTCGAAATATTCCATCTTAATGGTGCTCTAGTAACTGTTGTTGTAAGAGAACTCCACTAGTGGCAAGAATTATTCCCAATTCTTTTTTTGGTCCATCATGTACATGCGCAACATGTTCTCCAAGGTCTGGTTCGTTCGTTCGATCTTCCCATCAGTCTCCAGGTGATACACAGTACTAAAGTTAAGTTGGGTTCCCAAGGCCTCTTGGAAACTCGTCCAAAATCGTCTAGTAAACACTGATCCTCAATCGGATATAATCCTCTTAGGCATGCCATGTAGCCTCACAATCTCATTAATGAAAACTATAGCTATGTTAGGTGCATGATACGTCATATGCATAGGAATAAAGTGAGCACTCTTCCTCAGAGTGTCTACTACTATGAAAATCGAGTCATGTCTCCTTGCCGTCAGTGGCAATCCAACAATAAAATCCATCAAAGTAACCTCCCATTTTGATTATGGAATAGCATGTGGCTGTAGTAATCCTACTGGGTGTCTATGTTCAACCTTTACCTGCTGACATTCTAGACATCTAGCCACATAGTTGACTATGTCTTCCTTCATTCCCTTCCATAAGAATAAGGGTTTAAGGTCTACCCTCATCTTCGTGACTTCGAGGTGAGCCATGTAAACTTCTCTATGAGCCTTGCTTAGGATCAAAATCCTCAACTCTTCGTTCAGTGGTACGTAGATCCAATTTTTAAACCTCAATAAACCATCGCTATCAAATAAAAATCCTTCAAATCATGGTACCATCATTGTGTTTTTTCCGATAAAACCCTCGACCTCTTTGTATTAGTCATCATCATGCTGTAAGGTTAGAATATTTTAATGTAGATTATTCTGAAGAGGCAACACCGAAAAGATGCGTGGTGTCCGACTCAATGCATCTACCACTCAGTTCATTGTTTCTTTTATGTAATTAATCTCGAAGGCATACTCGCTAAGCAATTATGACCAACGTCGTTGCCACGCGCTCAGGTTGCTTTGCATAAAGATGTGTTGTAGTCCACAGTAGTTAGTCTTTAGTTCAATTTTTCATCCAGCAAGGTAGTTTCTCCAAACCTTCAAGGCATATACGATGGCTAACAACTCCAAATCATGCGTCGCGTAGTTCTCCTCATGCCTTCTCAGTTTCCTCAAAATGTAAGCGATTACTCATCCTTCTTGCATCAGGACTCCACCTAAGACTTCCTTGGATGCGTAAATGCATACTAAGAAGTCTGCATCTATGTCCAGGACCTTTAGTATCGGTGCTATTCTCAAAAACTGGTTGAGCTTTCGAAATGCTTCCGGGCATTTCTTGATCCAAACAAACTTTTGGTTTTTCTTCTGCAATTTCGTGATCAGATTTGTTATCTTCGAAAACCCCTCGACGAACCCTCGATAATATCCTACTAAACCCATGAAGATATGCACTTCAGGGACATTCGTCGACATAGGCCATACCATAATGGCCTCGACCTTTGTTGGATCCACAACGATACCTTCACCAGAGATGACGTGTCCTAAGTAGTGGATCTTCGATTGATAAAATGAGCATTTGGATAACTTCCCATACAATTTGTGCTCTTGCAAACACTATAGTACCAAGCGCAAGTGCTCTTCATGCTCCTCCGTTGTCAGATATTAAATCAAATTATCATCAATGAATAATTGAACGAACTTGTCCAAGTACTTGCGGAACACCCCATTCATGAAACTCATAAATACCCCTAGAGAGTTTGTCAGTCCAAATGGTAAAATAGTAAACTCGTAATGTCCAAACCTCATCTCAAAGGAAATATTAGGGATGTCATCTTCCTTAATCCATAATTGGTGATACCTTGATCACAAATCGATCTTTGAGAACACCGTCGCACCCTTCAATTGATCGAACAGATAATCAATCCTCGGAAACGAATATTGATTCTTGATCGTGTCCTTGTTCAATTGACGGTAGTCAATGAAGAGCCTCCACGACCCATCCTTTTTTCATATGAAAATAATAGGTGCACCCCACAGTGACATAGTAGGACATATCAGTCCTAGGTCCAACAACTCCTTCAGTTGCATTCTCAACTCTTGTAATTCCAGGGTTGACATCTGATAAGGAATTCTAGCTATCAGTTTTGTTCCCATTTTTAGGCCTATAGTAAACTCCAATTCCCTCTTTGGCGGAATCCCAAGTAAATCCTCTAGAAATACGTCCACAAAATCTCTCACCATCGGAAGGTGTTCTAAACCTTCCACTAATCCCTTCTCGTTTAACACAAGGATCACATAAATCTTGCATCCCTTGCGCATGCTCTTCCATAGCTGTAAGGAAGAGATGAACCTCAGGGAAAATCCCTAGTTCCATCCTACAATCACACGTCTCTGTCCCTCATCATCAACCAAGCTCAACCATTTCGTCTTACAGTTGAGTATCACCTCATGCGATTCCAACTAGTCCATACCAATTACGACATCATAAGATCCTAAGATCGTGACATATAGGTTGGCCCTTGTGACAAACTCTCCCAGGTTAAGAATATAACCTGTAACCTTTCCTCCAACTTTTTTTTTTCTCCCGAGGCCATCTCTAAAAAGCTAAACTCATCCTGTTCGAATGCCTTTATCTTAATCCTTTTTAGCGTTGCACCGAAAATGAAACTCTCGGTAGCACTGGGATATATAAAAATACTAAGGGTCTGGTCAACAATGGTACCTATCCTCTTGACAACAGTCGAATGATGCTCTGCTTGGTGTTTATTCACCACTGCATGAATTTGATGGGCATTGCCCATATCTTCCATGGTAGTGGGTCTAGCTGATCCAGATGCTCTATTCCTCTCTACTAGGCAGTCACAGTGGTAGTGTGGCTCCCCACACATCCAACACCCCTTCTTTGGCCCAATAGTCCTGGTACTCGAAGTAGAAGGTGACGACCCTCCATCTTGGAATCCTGGTCTATTCTACTGAACATGCCTAGACTGATGCTGTTGTGGTCAATGTTGCTATTGATGTTGTGTTCCCCAATAAGTTGTCTGTTGCTAAGGCGTTGGTTGTCGAGGTGTAGTGAAAGAGGATCCCCTCTGGAAGCCACGATATCTTGGCATATGTATGGTTGGTGACTGATGGTACTGTGCTCCAAATGACACCTGCTCTACTGGTCTCACTAGAGTCCTGGTCTAACCCCCGTTGATAAGCTCCTTCCTGCTATGAGGGCCTTCTGGACAACATCATACAAGGTTTGAGCCATCAAAATCCTAACCTTTGCATGTAAGTTTCCATTAAGACCGAACATAAACCTGTTTACCTTAAGTTTCTTATGCGGAGCATACCAGAGAAGCTCCATAAAATCGACCTCGTACTCGGGCACCGTACAACCTCCTTGTCGTAAGGCATTGAACTCATTGAGATGACGCTTAATGAATTCCTCTGAAAGGTACGTCTCTCAGAACCGTTCCTCGATCAGTTCCCATGACACGTCTTCGATGGAAACGTTCAGTTGTGGTAGGAGCTTGTTCCACCGTAGAAGAGAACTCCCCTTTAGTTGAAAGACTTCCATGCAGACCTTCATGTTGGAGGTATAATCACGAAGTGCAATGCACATCGCCATATTCTCCAACCATACCTTGGCGGCTATGCCGTCCGAGGCACCAAAGAACTTGGGAAATTTGACCTTCTCAAGTTCACGATGAATGCTACCAGTACCGACCAGAGCGCGCAGTGGAACCTTAAGGGGTGTCGGCACCCTGGCGTCATCTCTATCCAAATGGTTGATCAGTGCCTCAGACATGTGTTGAAAAGATCTCATCATTTCAACCACATCACCAATTGTTATCTACTCCTGTCCGACAACTTTCTCATCTTCCTGGGGGTTAGATCCCTCGGGCGTGGATGCTACTGGAGGCGTCGCGCCTCCTCCCCTAGAACCCCCTCGTCTGCTTCTGTGGCATCCTCTAACCATGATTACCTGCTTGAATATAAGTCAACTCAATTAGTAACCTTATAATCAAATCATATCAACGAAAGCTGTAGCGATCCCAAGTTGCGGGTTGAACCCGCTCTGATACCATATGTAGCGAACCTCCCATTTTGTTATGATAACAAGACTCACATATCAAGTGCAATTTTTTTTTTGTGTGTGTGTATGTAGGAACGTAATAATGACATTATACTCAACATCACAACACAACGATGAACACAGTGCATGCAACTCATGCCACAACAAACATAATGACCTAACATAAAAGCACATCAAGCACCTGGAAGCAATGTACGACGTTCAACCAATGAAGAATAAGAGTGACTACCCGCCTGTCCTACCCTGCAATGGTTAGG
The DNA here is from genome assembly GCA_010110895.2 of Picea sitchensis. Taxonomy (NCBI): domain Eukaryota; kingdom Viridiplantae; phylum Streptophyta; class Pinopsida; order Pinales; family Pinaceae; genus Picea; species Picea sitchensis. The sequence continues at coordinate 123,819 of SNQJ01S0009172.1, read as the reverse complement.
ACCTCCAGGACACATAAACAACGCTCAAGCCTAGGTTCCCATCGATTTTGACCATTTAAGGTCTCAAGGCTGGCGACTGTTCTGAGGAAGAAGGAGGTGTCTACTTCTTGCTTGAAACAAGTAGACCAAGCCTACTAAGATAAGGACAATCATCCTAACAACCCCACACACCCAAAATTAATTACACAAGTAACTAGAACCCTTACAGTGAGAAACCAAGCACATTAAATGTTTACAAAACCAAGTACAAACATTAATTAAAATGATCAACAACACCCTCAATGGGAAGCGCAAGCTAAAAATGACTTCGTCAACAACCCAATCATTAATCAAGGCTAAAATGTCAATATCTATGATTTAAATTGGCGTTAATTACATATCAATTAACCAGTCTAAATTCCATTATTCAATGAGTTACCAACCGAACTTAACTTGAATTATGACTCAATTTAGCATGTCTGAGTTACCAATTAGGCGATATCTATAAATCCAAATAACATCAATTACATATCTAAATTAGCAAGTCTAAAATTTTCAATCTAGTCTTTACTCACCATACAAATTTTAATATTTATTACAACCTAAATGGACAATTCTATATTAATCTGAATCCCCATCCAGCTAGCCATAAACTTGAATAACAACATTAACATTCTTAAAGTGGAATTCTACCATTAGCACTTATAAGAAATTAAATCTCAACATGTAGTATAGCTATATTGATCGAAGTAACAATGCTAGCGATCTACTATCGTAGAGAAGGGAACTGCTAACTATTAACAGTGTTGTAGCAATTTAACAAGGTGATTATCATAGCAATTACATGACATTTAATATAGCATTAACAAGATAGTTTACATGACTATTTTCAAAATGAGTAATATAGCAATAACAAGGCATTTAACATTCTAGTTAACATACAATTAACATAACATTAACAAGGCAATTTGTATGACTTTTAACATAACCATTCATAGCGCAATAACCAGGTGATTTATATAACTGTTAACTATTTAACTCGCTATGGCATTTAATCAATAGAAGGAATCTACTGACCAATAACATGGTTGTAGCGATTGTTCTGGAAATTAATAAGGAAAAAATATAGCATTTCATATTGCAAATAACATGGCCTTTAACAGAAAAAGGAGGGTGCTAACCATTAACATTGATGCAGCAATTATTATAGTAATTAATAAGGAAACAAAATAGCATTTATTATTGGAGTTAAGATGATAATCAACATGGGCAGTAACATTGTTGTGGTAATTAAATCTTGGCAGAGAGAACGTTGGGTATGCGTTCAATGTGAAGGAGGATAAAAGGGACAAACAAAACTGCAGAAGGACCAACTCGTGGTCAGTCAACAACAACTCAAGCAATGATTAAGGCAATTCATGGTCAATTAAGACAACAACACAATCAATTTCTAATTATCAAAAACGTAGTCACTCCAACAAGTAAAGTTGTGATTTAAATGGATAAAATTGTGGGTGATTTCTATAGCAACACAGTCAACTTCTGATTATAAAAAACGTGGTCATTCTGAAAAGTGAAGTTGTGATTTAAATGGATAAAATCATGGATGATTTCTACAGCAACACAATCAACTTATGATTATAAAAAAAGGGGTCATTCCGACAAGTAAAGTTTTGATTTAAATGGATAAAATCGTGGGTGATTTCAGCATGCAACCCATACCATTTTTAATTTCCAAATCGTGGTCTTTCACACCAGGAAATTCGATGAAATGAAAAGAAAAAACATGGGCATTAATAGGAATCAAATGGCAGCAAAATTTTAAAGAAAAACACAATCTTCATCAAGGGGAAAATCACCCCAAAGGTAAAACGAAATGCAGACACGATTAATTCCTCTTTTCTTCGCCAGAATACAAAATAAAAATGCAGACTAGAAATCATTCATTTTTCATTGCCAAAATACCCAATGTAAAATGCAGAGATGAATTCATTTTGTTTTTCATTGCAAGAATACCCAATGTAAAATGCAAAGATGAATTCATTTCGTTTCTCATTGCTAGAATACCAAAAATAAAAATGTAGACCAGAAATCATTTTGTTTTTCATTGGCAAAATACCCAATGTAAAATGCAAAGATGAATTCATTTCGTTTTTCATTTCTAGAATACCCAATGTAAAATGAAAAGATGAATTCATTTCATTTCTCATTGCCAGAATACCCAAAATAAAAATACAGACCATAAATCATTTCATTTTTCCATTGCTATAACCCAAATATAGTGCAAACAACAGTAGGAGAATGCAAGGATCCAATGTATAGGTGATGGAATGATTGGAGGGGTTCTATTAGTCAAGGCATAAAGAAAACCAACCAGGACAAAAGATAATCCACAAGTAGAGGTCGTTGCCAGATGGCGGAATCAACAATCAACCAGGGACAAACATCAAGGGTAGCCAACTAATAGCTTCATCCTTTGCTCATCATCCTCGCACAGAAAAGAAGGGCATTTAGATCCATATGTCTTTTAATTCTAAGGCGACGACCGTAGATCAGGCTCTTGGATGGCTGCTCACGCGAGGAATGGTGAGCTAGGGACAAAGGATAAGCAACCATGAAGGTCATAATCAACACAGTAAGGTGCTCAATACTTGTGGGGAAATGAAGCAATGGGAGTCAATCTATCATCGAGCTAATCTAAGAAAAATTCAGAAAACCATCTAGACAATCAATTCACTTACCCAAGTAAAAATGTAGATTCAAACATAAGTTTTCAAACAATTTACCATACAAAATGAAGAAAGCGTATTGTATCCTATTCGGAGTGGGTGTCCCGCTTGCTCCTTTCAACTCCCACGTGCCGACCGATGAGACTACAACGGTACCTCCCAAACAATGCTAGGGGTTCTCTTCTTCTCCCTTAGCCCCCCGAGCCGCAAAGGGGCCACACACTCACTATCCAGAGACTTCAACTAGATCCCATCTCACCTCACAAGGCCGAGCTACCACTCCTCATCGAGCTGGGTATCCCAACTCCCACAGGTTAAGTCAATGAAGTAGATATTTCTACAACATAACATTACACAAACCAAAGAGATCTTACCTCCAACTCCTCCCTTCATTATATAGAGTTTTGTGGTTCGTTACTTTCCTAAAATCTTGTTTAATTAATTTTTTAAAATTTAATTCCTAAAAATTCCTCCCCGTACAAGTGTGACCCATCCCCTTCATTCCTCCATAAATTAATTTCTTTAATTAATTAATTATCTTTAATTCCCTCACCCACCTAGAGTTACTCCTAGAATCACTCCTAGGTGTCCCCAAATTCTATGACAGGTTTTAAAGGCTTTCCCCATTATTAAATAGCTAGTTTGGTTTAAAATAGAAGGCTCTTAAATGGTATCTACTTTACTAAGTTAGATTTTCCACTTTTTCCCTTATCTTCCCTTTTTCTCTTTTTATGTTTACCTATTTTCCAATTTTCCTAATATTTTAGATTTTCCCTCTTTCCCCTTTTTAATTAGAACTCAAAAAGGAAGGTGTGGAAATTAACCCCTTTCCCTTTTCTCATTTAATTAATATATTTTAAATTATCAAAAATAATAAAACAATTAATTCCCTTTTCCTTTTAGATTTTTATTCCAACAATTTTTATTTTTTTTAATAAATTAAATTTCTTACTCCCTCCGTGTTACAAGATTTAATGAAGATCATACTCTTTATTTATTTTGTTTTTAATTTTATTATATATATATATAATTTTTTTTTTATAAAAAGGATAAAATTTTACCACTAGCATGATTTAGACCTAGACCTTAATTTTCGTGAAGGGCGACATTTTACTAGGGAAATTTTTTTCTTTTTAAATTCTTATCACATTGTTCATCCTAAGGTCATTTAAGTTCATTCATTTATCAAAACAACGCGACGTGCCCTTTAGGATGCACTAGGTGATCCAAGGGTGCCACTCACCTCATTTGTTCCCTTGCATGACATGCCCTTCATGACGCACTACGTGCTCCAAGGGTACCACTCGCCTCTTTCCATTTTTCTTGTATGACGTGCCCTTCAGGATGCACCACGTGCTTCAAGGGTGTCACTCGCCTCTTGATTGAATTGGTAGACATCAAAAACCCCTGGAGTCAATACTCTGTCAGGTGAACTTGTGGGAGACTAAGGGCCTCTAAGAAATAAGTCCCTCGCCTTATTGCATGCCCCTTAGAATCATCGTGAGCAAATATCGCAGTCTACCCTCACTGCATCGCGGGTCCTCTCGAACTAGGTAAACGTTAAGCTATAGTTTGAGCCATGATGAGAGTGCTAGTAGGTTGTGGCAGGGATTTTTTCCACACCTCTCCCTCAACATCTCTGGTAGTCATGCGTGACCCCTTTACTCCACATGTGAGTCTAGTCGGCCAGATATTGTCAACCTGCATCATCGACAACTCATGTCAGAACATATCCGTATCATATCCATATCCATAACAAAGTGTGCCATGATTTCGTGGGTTTAATAAATCTTCCAACAGTTGGGTCAAAACAATTAAATAATATTTTGAATCTAGGTTTTAATTTATTACTTGACGATTCATATTGAATGGGGAAACATGGTCTCGAGCAAACATAGTGGTTATAACATTTGAAATTTGGTTGCAAGGAGAGAAATAACAATCCCCTCCCATCACAACGTTTTTAAAAAATTCCAAAGTGAGAGAGAAACAAAATACATAGGCCTTCAAAACTTTGAAAACAATGGTAATAATAATATTAGAGGTCTGGAAATATTCGAAGGTACGGGAACGGGGTGAAGGTATTATAATATTGTCAATAAAACCCAACTATTATTTTCCCTTTTATAGAGAAAAAATCTTAAGAACATTAATCATAAAATGTGAGCAAGACCGAACGTATTCACCCATAATATATTTTTCAATAGCCATATACTAGTAATACTAACATTTTCTCCAGGCACAACACAACCATATACCTCAAAAAAATGAATGTCGAATAATATTTCTTGTTTGAATCATTCAAATGTTAAAAAGGAAAGAAACCCAAATCGAAATTCATTTTTACATGGCAAGAATGCTCTCAAGAAATTCATTGTAAACTTTGGAGAACAAACACATTATGCATGTAAACTCTAAGAGACAACAAGACGATTTTATCTTGAGAAGAGCTGACGTATTTGATGAGTGAATAGGTAAAACCTACATAAGTATAAGAATAATACTAGGAAACCAAAGAGCACAATTATTTTTCCACCGAGGGACGAGAACAATGGAGGCTCTACTAACGAAAGCACCCAAAACAAGTGCAAAATAATAGTGAAGGTGACATGTTCGAGGTAGGGTAATAACGACGTGCATTAAATGTACATCACTTGTCATCTTCTACATTCAATTCTATCAATTAAAACCAATGATAGAGCACAATTAGCCTCCAAAACTTCAGTCCAAACATACATCCACCATACTTTAACTATTTTCCACTTAAATTTCCCATATCAATAGTGAGGCTCAAGGTTTATACATGAATCTAATCTATTATATTCCCATCACAAACTTAGCATTGAAATAAACATAAACCACATATCTTGATAATGGAGGATTACTATACCATATAACACTAAATTACCCAAATATACTATAAGTTTGCATGTAGAAAACATTCTCACCAAGCCTAGACTGAAGTATGAGTACTTCATAGAGAATATTGATGTCACATGCAAAATGTCCACCCTCGTTGAGAGGGAGGTGTGATGTTTCACCTGTAGAAAATTTCCCTTTGGACAAGGGTTTCCCAGATGAGTCATGTGGAGTGACTAAGGGAGTAATGTAGTATTATTTCCTATTGGATGGGTGTGAATGGGAATATTAGGATAAGATAAACATCATAGCATAGTCATGTCAGAGACTATGGGAGTAGCTTTGTGGTACTAGAGTTATCATGAGACTATAACTCTGGTTGATGGAATGGTAGTATCTATGTGCTACTAGTTGATTTCTACATAGTTATAGAGATTATTGACTATGACTATGGCTAATGGCATGGTAGTAGCTAAATCAACTAGTACCACATAGGAAATAATTAAAGTGGAAATATAATTTCTAGGAAGAGAAGTCAACACATAGAAATAATAAGGTAAGTTTGAATACCCAAAATATGAATTCATCCAAAGACAAGCACCCAGATTAGTATAAATACAAGTTTGGGTCATACCATTTGTATAGTCACAAAATTCCCCTTTTGCATTCTGCACTAGAGAGTTTCAACACTAGTTGCAGTAGTTTCATTATTTGTGGTTTATGGTTCTCTTGGAGAGTGCACCCTACTTGGGAAGGATATTCTTGGTGGCTCTTGGTGGTTTCTCTTTTTTTCTCTCTTTGTAAGAGTTTCTCTAATATTGTGTGGGGATTCCTAGTTGCTTTGTGCCAGTTATAGTTACAATTCTAGTGCCAATTGCATTTGCAGTCACATTTACAGTTGTAGTTTTAGTTACTAGTTTTCATATATGTTGGTGCTATATTTCACTAGTGATGCACCTATCTTATGCACCTATCTTTCAAAGTTTCTTCATTGTTGGTTTTCTCTTGTGAATAGATCTTGTTCATGGTTGTATTGGAATACTCTCTCTAAAAAAAGTGGGTTGGGTTTTTCCCCGAGTTTCGGGTTTTCCAAGGATAAATGTGTGTGGCATATTGTACTTGTTTATATTGTTCTTATATATTTTAGTATATGTTTATTGAATGTTAAAATAATGTAAAAATTCTATGGTAAACATAATGTTAACAAAACTAATGAAAATCTAACACCTACATCATATTGAACTAGTTTACGATAATATTGATTGATAACAACAATATTTAAATCCAACTGTCTGTTGCATTGCATAATTAGAAATGATTTCCGGCCTATTAATATATATGTAACTCTATCATTATTCCTAGTGTCCAAATGCATCGTTATCTTGTCTTTGAATGTGGAAAACAACTATGAACATACAATGGTAGAATGGTTTACACAATTTATAACATATCATGAGACAAAAACACACTACGGCCATAGAGAAAGTCCAAGTATACATTTTTACTGTTTCATTAATCAATATGAACTTAGTCAACAGTAAAAATATAGATCTTGTATTTATATTTCTTTCCATCATAAATGCCTATCACAATATTCCTTCTCTACCATATATCATAAAAGCATATGCACTCAAAATTATGAATATATCCATGCTAACCCTTCAAAACAATAGAGACAGGACTACATGGAAGTTCCTTTATATGTATAGACATAAGTTCAAGAAATCCACTTCTAGACCACATAGGAAAAACTCTGGAAACATAATATTCAAATCACAAGAAACCCTCCACCCACCTCCACCGATAAATTGGCCTCGAAACAAGATACCCACATAGAAAATTTTAGTGGAATTCAAAGAAAAAGAGGTAAAGAGATCCTAGAATACATCGAGATGGTTCTTATGCCAACATTTTTTCTTCTAATAAAGGAGTTTGTGCACCATGCCTCCAAAAAATTTGTTCAGAGGGTTTGTGGGTTCTAAAAACCTGAAAATGGTGTTTACTCGATAGCAAATTTTCCCTTTTGCAAACTTCTCTCCCCAATTGTTTTCATCCTCCAAATGTTAAAACTCTTAACACCCACAATGAACAAATATCTTAATATATTCTCATTATCATCTCTATAAGTCTCTACCAATTATTATAGTTGCACCATGCTCTCTTATGTATTAGATTATGTATTTGCACTACCCAAACTGATATTTTGGCCTTTGGATTATCTCTCATGACTATAGTATCTTTGTGGATCCTCCATGTCTCTAATTGTAACAACCCCTTCATTATGACTGCAAGGGAAGGAAAAGTGCACTTTTTTTTTTAGGGAAATAAGGCAATGGCGACAACAGTTTGACCACACCAAAGATGATGAACAAAAGCATACAACCGAGGAAATAGGAAACTATGACACCACACACAGGCACAAGGGTGACTGGGCAAAACATGGATAGAATAACATGAAGGAATGACTACCCACCTGACATAAACATGACCACTAGTACAAGATAAGTGGAAAAATTCCCATCCCGACACAATGGCCTAGACGAACAAGACAAGAACCTCAAGGCACGTGAACCAACACATGAAGGTGTCAACCCATACACCCAAGTCAACATATGATTCTCATCCACACTCACATGGAAGGCACTGAATCCAACCAAGATTTCATTCTCCGCTAACCGATAGGGTGCTCCATGATCCCCTCATCAGGAACCATGTCATCCCCAGATGAGAGGCACGACAATAACCCTAGAGAAAACCTAATCTAAAAGGACCAAGACTCAAGACCAACCCACGTGCTAGGAGACCAAAATACCTAACACAAGACTAGACCCACACCCAAGCATTCAATCAGCAAGACTCCAGACAATGATAATCAAGAAAGAAACATAACTGATATGCGACTTTGCTAACACCCCAATCGCTCATCAAGTCTAAACTCATCAAAATTTTCCATCTAAATAACATTAAGTAAAATCTAACTCGCATGTCGAAATTATTAATTAGCCATTAATTTACAATCAAATGACATTAAGTTTAACCAATTTATCAAGTCTAATTACCATTGTCCATCGTTACGAACTCATTGACGAATCTAAAATAACCAATACTAAACCATAACTACAATCATTGTCTAATTAAAAATAATTATGATTTAACTAGCATGTCTAATCATAGATTAGTCATTAAGTTACCATCAGATTAACATCAATCACGAATCATTTCGACAATCCTTCCTTACACTTTAATCAATAATTTCAATCTAAATAACTTCAATTACAAATCAATCGGCAAGTCTTCTTTAATCATTACTAAGATTGAATTGACAATTCTAAGTTTAATTAACTTAAGAACTATCTAAGAAGGAAATGAAGTTGTCTAATCAATCAATGCTGTCTATTCAAACGGAAGGTTGCAATACAAATTAAAGACTATTGTGCTCAAGTCAAGGATGTTTAATCAAATTTTCAACTAATCAATTCTAGCCTAAATTAAATTAAGGGTTGTCTAATCAAATTGAATACTGTACTAACCAGGGATATCAAGGGAGAAGCCATTAAAAAAATAAATGAAAATTGTTGTGCAGACCACGTCGTCCCTGTTAGAAAAACAAGACCGTGGAAAAATAAAATAAAACAAATGCAGAAACAAAAACACAGAAGACACACAATACAAGAGAGACACAGATTTACGTGGTTCACCCAGTGTGGGCTACGTCCACCAGAGAAATTGTCAGGTCCTTCCTTTATTATTATCCAACAAATGAAGGGATACAACCTACAACAAAACCCACTGTAAATTCCTCTTCTTTCTCGCACAATCTCCTCTCTCAGAATACAATATTCACTCTCATACTATAGCCGCAATACATTTCCCTCATAAAAGAGGGTTTCCTTCTAGGGCAAAAACCCTAACATAATCTCTACCGTTAGATCTGCGACCTTATAATGGATGGTCCAGATTTACAATGAAATTACAATTTACTTTTATAAGGCAATTTTTTCTTTGGGGGCTTTGCCCCCGAACCCCTGCTGGGGGCCCGCTTGCCCCCAGACCCCCCAGCCGGGGGGATGGAGCCCCCGGACCCCACAGAGGGGGTACCCCCCCTCTGCACTCCCCCGCGTGGAAGATTGTACATACTTCTAGGGTGTAAATACTTCATTGGGTATAAACACAGCTGAAAGCAAGGACCTCTGAATCAGGAAGATAATCAGGCTCCACAACCAACAATCTCCC
>SNQJ01S0009172.1:79822-91119 GCA_010110895.2 Picea sitchensis | reverse complement strand
ATGATTCAGATTTTGCATCATCCAACTCAAGCTCTATTTTCTCAGGTTCGTCTTGTGTTGGTAGGAATTCCTGTTTGGACACATATTTTACCTCTTTGAAAACAACATCTCGACTGTAAATAGTTTTCTTGGTTTCTGGGTTCCAAAGCTTATAAACTTTCACACCATCTTTATAACCAATAAAGATACACTTTTCAGCTTTATTATCCAGCTTACTCCTATTTTCCTTTGGAACATGTACATAACCATCACAACCAAACATTTTAAGATGTTGAAGAGAGGCTTTCTTTCTAGACCATACCTCGTGTGGATTTTTATCATCTAACACTGATGAAGGTGATCGATTGACCAGGTAACATGTTGTACCCACTTCCTCTACCTAGAATTCTTATCCTAACCCGACACCACTGAGCATGCTCCTTGCTTTTTCCATCAATGTAATGTTCATCCTTTCTGCAACTCCATTCTGTTGAGGAGTGTATGGAGTAGTCTTCTGCCTTGCTATACCACACTTATTACATAATTCTTAGAATTCATTTCCACAGAATTCTCCACCATTATCTGTTCCCAATACCTTTATTTTTTTCTCTGTCTGATTTTCTACCAGAGCCTTAAACTCTTTAAATTTATCAAATACCTAAGATTTCTTTCTAAGAAAATAAATCTATGTGTTCCTTGAAAAATCATCTATGAATGAAACATAATACACAGATTTACCTAGGGATGGAACAGGAACAGGTCCAAACACATCACTGTGTAGAAACTCTAAGATCCCCTTTGCTCTTGTAGCACCAGATGGGAATCTTACTCGATTATGTTTACCATATATGAAATGTTCATAGAAATCAAAATCCAGAGTGCAATTATACATACCTTCAACCATACCTTTACCATGTAGTGTTCGAAGGACCTTTTCTCCAATATGCCCCAGTCTTTGATGACACATCATGGTCTTATTTTCTAGGACAATATTGGTCTTGTCTCCTTCATTACTCTTCTCAGGGAAAATAGAAATATTACACCCATTATTATAAGTGCTTCCCACCAGCTTGTACAGAGTTCCGCAATGAACTCCCCTCATCAACACCATTGCTCCTCGTACCATATTGCAAGTGTTCTTTTCAAATACAATTTTCACTCCTGCATCGCCCAACTTGCTTACATATATTACGCTCCTAGCTAGTTTTGGAATGTGTAGAACCCGAGGGAGAGTTCTAATTCTTCCATCATTTAGCAACAACTTAACCCTTCCACGTCCCAAGATTTTTGTTGTCGAGTCATTTCCTAGGAATACATAACCACCATCATATTTTTCATATTTAGAGAACCACTCCCTATGAGGAGTCATATGGTATGACACACATGAGTTGATCAACCATACATCATGGTCTGCATGTGTACTTGAAGATGCTAGGTAAACATCACCTCCTTCTTTAGTGGAGGTTTTTTCCTCTGTGGAAGAGGTACTATCAGGTCCCTTTGGTTTTTCAGCCTTCTTAGACTTGCAATCTTTTTTATAATGCCCTGTTTTACAACACTTTCAGCATTTCCTCAAAGATTTTCCTGGAGACTTAGATCTACCTGTAGATTTAGATCTCCATCACGAAGGCTTACCAGGGTTCTTGTCTTGGGTACACCCTCTTACAAATAAAGCATCTGTGTTATGACCATCCATGTTTTTTTGCCTCATCTCTTCAGATAACAAGGATGCAACTACATCCTCATACTTCAATGGAGATTGAGTGGTACTACCTATTGCTACAACACGATTATCCCAAGAGTCTGGCAAAGAACATAACAAAGTAATACACTTATCTTCTTCTGCAATCATAATATTAACAGATCCAAGTTGACTTACCATTGTATTAAAGGAATTTAGATGTTCTATCACATAATATCCATCTTCCATCCTAAGATGATACAAATTATTTCAAAGAAACAACTTGTTTACCATGGACTTTGATTGATACAAATTCCCTAACTTATCCCATAGTTCCTTGGCTGTAGATTCTCCTGAGAAATTCAACAATACCGAATCTACTAGGCAGAGTCGAATAGTACTCTTTTCTCTTATGTCCAACTTGTCCCAATCTTCCTTTGACATACCAATAGATGGTGTACTAGTAGTTTGTGTACTAGTAGGTTGTGTACCAGTAGCCTGTGTGCTAGTAGATGGTGTACCAGTAGGCTGTGTACCAGGATCCACATCGATCCATTGTTCTTTGTCTACAAGAAGTTCCTCCATATTGAGCTTCCATAGCTCAATTTTTTTACGATTGAACTTCTCTATATTGATTCTAGATGAGCTTGTCATTCCTCTTTATTTACTTGAATCTCCACTGCAAAATCTCCCACTAAACCCAGGTTTATCATAGACCCAAGATAAACTTGATCTATCAAGACCGAGCCAAACCCTCAACAACAAAGGAATCCCTCTGAAGCAAAAAATGAGCTCTAATAGAACATGTAAGTTTTAATCCTGCAAAGTAAAGCAATGCATATAGACTCTTAAGCGAGACATAAATTAATCAATGGCTCATACACATAGTACACAGAGATTTTATACCGGAAACCCTCAACTGGGAAAACCTTTCTTATATTCATTATATCGAATTTCACCATTCAGCATACAATATGTACAATGTTTTTAGGTATTCCATAGATACCAAAACCATAATCCCTCAATCTGAGATTAATTTACAAATCCGCTAAAAATAGCAAAATCCGCTAAAAATAGCAAAAAATGCCAAAAAAAAAAAATTGGGCGCTACCCCGGGCTACCGCCCGTTGCCGAACACTACGCGTAACCAAGGGGGGGAATACCTGCCACCCCTGGGACCCCCCTAGAAAAGTTCTTGACGCACATGGCCGAGCACTAGTGAGAGGGATCTTCAGACGCAATTGTCATATCTGACTCGCCCACACAGACACATGCAAAGAATATAACACATACCCAACACCTGGTCGACTTCTCAGGCGAGGAATGATGAGATAGGGATGAAGGGAAAAATAACCACAAACTTCACAAATCAATACACCTAAGGAAGGTCAAGACATGCCAGAAAATGAAGGCCATTGGAAGACCAACATCGAGCTAACATATATGGATAAATTTAGTCATCTACTAGAATGCTAAGACAATCAATTTACTTACCCAATTAAACATGCAAATCCAAGCATAAATTCTACTACAATCTACCATGTGAAAATAAAGAAAGTTTATCGTTTCTTGCTCACCCGCTCTGAGTTGTCCCGCGCGCTTCGTGCAACTCCCGCTTTCCAACCGATGAGACTTCACCGATACCTCCCAGCTAACACTAGGGGTACTCTTCTTCCCCCTTAGCCCCCAAGCCATAAATGGGCCACACACACTAACCAGAGAATCAGTTATCTCCCAACTCGCCTCGCAAGGTCGAGCTACCACTCCTCACCAAGCTGGGTATCCCAACTCCCACAAGCTAAGTCAGTCAAGTAGATATTTCTGTAGTGTAACGTTACACAACCAAAAAAAGGTCCAACATCCTTCTCCTCCCTCCATTATATAGAGTTTTCAATCCCCTTACTTTCCCCAAATATTATTTTATTTCAAGTTTAACAAATTAATTCATAAATATCCTCCCTGTACAAGTGTCACCCATCCTCTTCATTCCTCCAAAAGCTAATTTATTTAATTAATTAATTACCCTGATTTCCCTCACCCACCTAGAGTCATTCCTAGAATCGCTCCTAGGTGTCCCCAAATTCTCTTACAAGTTTTAATGACTTCCCCCCTTATTAATTTTCCAGATCAGTTTAAAATTAGCAAGTTCTTAAATGGTAGATACCTTACTAAGTTGAATTTCTTCTTTTTCCTTTGTGTTTCCTTTTTCTTTTTATGATTCCCTCTTTTTGTAGTTTCCTAAATATTTATATTTCCCTCTTTTCCTAGTTTCCTAATATTTTAGATTTCCCTCTTTCCCCTTTTCATTTATAACTCAAATTGGCAAGTGTAGAAATTAACTTTTTCCCTTTTCCCTTTTTAATTAATCAACTATATATATATAAGGATAGAGAAAATTATGCCACTAGTATAATTTATACCCAGACTTTAATTTTCATGTTGGGCGACATTTTATTAGGAAAATTGTTTTTAAATTTTTTTTATCACGTTATTGGTCCTAAGGCCATCTGGGTTCATTCATCTATCATTAAGAACACAACGTGCACTTCAAGATGCAGTAGGTGCTCCAAGGGTACCACTTGCCTCATCTGTTTCCTTGCACGACGTGCCCTTCATGATGCACTACGTGCTCCAAGGGTGCCACTCGCCTCATCTGTTTCCCTTGCATGATGTGCCATTCAGGATGCACCACCTGCTCCAAGGGTGCCACTCGCCTATTGAATGACTTGGTAGACATCAAAAACCCCTGGATTTAATACTCCACCAGGTGAACTTGTGGGAGACTAAGGGCCTCTAAGGAATAAGACCCCTGCCTTATTGCACTCCCCTTAGAATCAATGTGAGTGATTGTCACAGTCTACCCGCACAACATCATGGTCCTCTCGAACTAGGTAATCATTAAGCTACAATTTGAGCCACGACAGGACTAAGGGCTTCTGGCCACACCTCTCCCTCAACATCTCTGGTAGTCCTGCATGACCTCTCTACTCCACATGTCAGTTTGGTTGACAAGCTGTTGTCAGCCTGCATCATCAATGAATCATGTCAACAGTATATCCATAATCATATCATCTAACCACATGCACTAATATCGTGCATAAAATAGTCAAACGCCAATGGTTCACTCCTCGACTCGATCCAGAGTCCAAGGGGTTCCATCGATGCCTCTGCATCCTCGGGGTCCAAAATCCTGTACACCTAGTAAAACCAAATCAATAGCACATGTCTATGTTGATGTAGTAAAACAACATGTCATCAACCCATAACACTTGATAATCAAATCAATGTTTTAATAGCATAATAATCCGGATCACTTGCGAGCAACTGTCCTCAAAGAATAAGTTCACTTTGTGTGCAAGAGCAAGATGTTACAGTAATCTACAATATTGACCTTGCGTGTATATTATTGTATCCCAAATTTTTCAAAATGTGCAAGCAATCATTTTTGTTAGAATTATGCAAATTATCAAAAAATTGTCACTTAATTTTATATGGTCGTTTTCTTCTAAATTCATGAAGAATCATATGATACTTCTGGAAATTATAAAATTTAATGATTATTCTCCTATTAGTCAGATATCCAATCACTATTCATGTTCTCTCATTTGATCTCCAAGATCAAAGTTATCTCTTCCTAAAAGATCCATTTTTACCCAATTTATGCATTTTCTTGAGTGGTGCAATTAGAAAATACATCAACAAAAAAGAAAAAAAAATGTATCCAAAACTTTTAATATTCATGATTGTGAACACAAAAAAAACTTTTGTATTATTCATATGTTTCTCTAGCAATATTCTACAACAATTTGGAATCTACAACTTTCTTTTTTTCATAATTTTTCAAAACTTAGAATTTTCAAATTAGGAAAACTAATCATCTCCCAAATTGTGCACTTCTAGAAAAACCTCACTAAAAAAAATAAATTTATAAGGGTATAAAATGTGTTGTACTTAAAATTTTCTATTTTTTTTTTAATTGTGCTTCCCTTTAATTCCTTTCCAAATCCAAAAAAAAACCCAAAAGTGTTAACAACTCAATTCCAAACCCCTTGGAATTTGGCCACTTCCTTCATTGGATGATTTTATATATTCTTTTTTAACTCTCCATAAAAATTCATCTCATTCTAGTATCGGCCATTGAGATGAATCTAGATTTTTAGAAATCACTATTTTGAACTTTCCAAAAAATTCAAGAAAAAATGGCTAGTGGTCAATGACACTTATGTATATTTATTTACTATGGACATAACCCAAAAAACTTCATATCAATATCAATTATTCTTCTCGTGCCATGAACAAAATATGATTTTGGCTATAGAATTAGTTATTTTTTAAACATAGGGTATCATCTACCTCAATATGCTAACATGGATGTTGATCTCGCAGCACGAGTCCACAGGAACCCTGAGGGGATTCCATGTAATCAGTACATCAACCCTAGACCTGACTAAAAATATTCTCTCAGTAGCTCTCTCTCCTTTCCCATTTCACCTCTTTCTTTTCTTTATTTTTTTAATTTATATTAAGGCACCAACCCCACCATTCTTATAATGGAAAGGTTCATTGGCATCTAGAACTAGAGTTCATGAGATAATTGGAGTTAATGGCTGAATCATTGCTGGGAATACTCAAAGGAAAACTGATGAGATATCTATTTGTGGAATCTCTTAAATTTATAAGGGAGAAGATGACATCTTAGAAAAAACATCATTGATCTTCTCAACATAAGATTTTTCTTAAAAAACCATTCCTCCACATAAGAGTTTCTCTAAAAATACAAGTTCTTGTCCAACATTCAACATAAGAGTTTCTCTTAAAAAACCATTCCTCCACATAAGAGTTTTTCTAAAAATACAAGTTCTTGTCCAACATACTATGTTATATCAAAGAAGTGAAAGTTCCCAAAAAAAAATATATATATATATCAAGAAAGTGATTACTCATTCAACCTAATTACGAAGGAACATAACACAAACATTTATAAGTGTGGATGTAGCTCATCATTAGTGGAAAAATGCATTAACTGGAAGCACCATATGTGTGGATGTAGCTCATCATTAGTGGAACAATGCATTAACTGGAAGCACCATATGTGTGTGGAAGATGCCAAAATTCCTGGAAAGGAAAATATCTATCACAAACACTGATTTACAAGGGCCCTGGATATAATTAAACCACTGTAAAAATCCAAATATTTATGGATATTTTGAGTATATGATTGAGCCTATAAAGATGAAACAAAGATGGGGATGAAATTAATCATTTTTTGTTTTAGATCTATACTTATATGTGCCGTTGAAAAGGAGGATTCATTTTTTTTTATTGTTTATTTATTGAAAAATAAAACTGTCGTGTGTGGTGTGTCGTAAGTTACCACAATCAATTGAAAAAGCCGACCGGCATTGTCATGTAGGATCATGTAACTTATTTGTAATTTAAATGTTCGAATGTTATAAAAGATGGGAAAGAGTTATCATTCACATTTTCGAATCTCTTCAATCCACACGTTTCCATTTAGAATACAGAATCATGAAGACGAAAGCCGAATGCAATTTGGCAGACGAATTGCGATGTTGTCGCAGCGACAGCAGGAAGTGGCGGTGTAGAAAGGCCCGGGTGGAGGGTAGCAGTTATTGCGAACATCATCGCGACAAGATACGATCAATTCATTCCAAGCCAAGGGAGAAGAAGAAGAAAAAGGAGGAGGAGGAGAGGTATTTTACTAGAGTACTGGTATTCCGCTTGCGTGGTTTCCTCCATTTCAATTTTTATATTATAATTGCTTGTAATTGTTCGCAGGTCTCAGGTATAACTGGTCAGCATTACAAACCAATGTCCGAGGAATAAGCGCAAGATAAATGAACCCGAAATAGCTGAAACCATCGTTTTACCGCCGGACAATAAAGTTGGTTTCGAGAACCCGAGCCCAATTGTTTTACCAGCAAATTACAAGCGACAGAAGATCATAACAAACAGGTGCGTATTGTTGTTTCAAAGTCACAATTTTCATATTTTGACACATTCACGGTTTTTATGTTAACTGTAACAATAATTGTTCTGCAGCTCCGAGGGATTAGGGATTGGCATAACAAAACAATGTCTGAGCGGTAAGTACAAGATAAGAGAACCTGAGATAGCTGAAACCATTGTTTTGCCAGCGGAAATACTTGGTTTGGATGACCTGACAAACGTTCTAACAGTGGAGACGTGGAGAGAAAGTCTTAGTCCGGCGGAGAGATGCAAACTTGGTGCATTACTTCCAAAGGGAGGGAAGAATGTGGTCGAGACTCTGCTGAATGGTGAGATTTAAACTTTGGGAATCCAGTGGTAAAGTGGGGAACGAATGTATGCAATGGGCAACAAGGAATGGGAATTGAAGCTTTCTCAATCGCAGTACTTCAAGGATATTGGAACGTATAAGGACACATTCCTTGCCCGCATTGACAAGTTAGAGGAACTATGTGAATCCTGTAATCTGGATGAATCAAAGTTCTCGCATGAGCTCAAAGAATGGAGGAGAATCACTTAAGGACTCCAAAAACTGTAAAAAGAAAAGATGCTGCGTATGTTATTAAAAACTGTAAAATGTTATTGAACATATATTATTTTAGATTAGTTTTCAAATCAGAGATCAAATCTCTGATTTGAAAACTAATCTCTAGCTGTGTGCTTATGAGTTAAGATGTATTATACTTGCTGATTAATCTATTTGTATATTTATATGTCTAAGATTAATCTAATCATTTAAAATTTATTAAATTATAGAAAGTATGAATTGAAATTTATTCAGAGTTATAGAGAATATAATAATTATTTAATGTGAGTACCAAGTAAGACAAGAAATTAGTGTATGAGATAATGAGACTAGATATTTATAAGACAAGAAACAACTTGACCCAACTATTTAACTACTAAAATCTATATTATTTTACTCATATAATTTATATACCTTAATATTATAATTATTTTAATGTGCAAATACTAATACATAAATCACACATAACCATATTTATTATGTATTACTAATAACAAACTAATACATTAAATAATATATTTATGTATTAATAAATTAAATAATATATTTATGTATTAATAAATTAAATAATACATTTATGTATTAATATAGTATGAGTGGGACTAATTGTTAAGAATATGTGTTTCCTCCTAAGAAGTCACAAGTTCAAATTAAGAGGGGGGTAGGATATATGGGGGATGTGAGGTTGGTTAGGCCATCAACCTCACATCCCCCTAGTAATCTATCGAAGAGCACCTTACTATGGCGACAGGAGTTGTCAGGTGGAGGTGGAAATCCCCTTGAGTTGGAAGATGGAGAAGAAGGCAGACAAGGCACCTAGGAAAAAAATTGATGACAAGACAGGAAATGAAGGAGAGGCTTCGCCTCAGCGAGTTGCCAACCATCTCGCAAAAAATCACCTTGAGATCCTCTTTGAGATCAGGAGCAGTACGATGACCAATTACATCATCAATGCATCATCAACCAAAGGCTAGACATTCTGCTTGATGTGATTACTGACACTCCAGCGGAATCCCGTTGCCCAACTTGTCGACAGAGGTTCATCCCCGCATACATCATCCATGGACACCCGACTCCAAACACAGACTGAAGCGGCTCACCCCGGGTCACA
This sequence comes from Picea sitchensis, assembly GCA_010110895.2. Lineage (NCBI taxonomy): Eukaryota > Viridiplantae > Streptophyta > Pinopsida > Pinales > Pinaceae > Picea > Picea sitchensis. Next base: position 81,813 of record SNQJ01S0009172.1, on the reverse strand, counting down.
ATTCTTTGTTTTTTTCAGTTATAGCATCAGTGGTCTATTCTACCACCACGACACGATAAACACCACAATGAATTTTTCTTATTATGTCTGTATAGTTTTATCAGTAATGACGGCTATGCACATCGAGAGCCCTAGGATAGGAAAGCAAAACATAGTTCATGCAACCAAATGCAAATTTGGTATATTTTTGTATAATTTTCACAATCATGGAGCCACATGTCCTATTTTCCCTCTTGTGAGGAACAAGTGGCTCCAAGGTGTCATTGTCTAAGAAAACAAGATGATATCATATAAGGTTTCTCTTTTGTTTAAAAAAAAACACATTATTAATTTAATAATACATTATTAATGTATTAATATTTCAATAAATACATTATTAGTTCCTAGGCTACATGAACTATAGCAATAGATTTGGATTTTTGAAATTAGTTTGGCATGAAAACATGTACTCTTTTATGAATTTAATCCAAAGTTTCAAAATTTTATATAATTTCTTACTTCATTTTAAATTTTTTATCCTAAGTTTTACTTTCAACATTTTATTTGGCCTCATAACACACATACTTAGGATAAATTTTAATTGTTTTCACTTGAGTGAGATTATGTGAAATGAACTAATGATATCTATCTCGATTGACATTAATTCTTAAACATTAAATTTTTTCTCTAATTTGGTCTCTCTATGCATAGACTAGAGCCTAATTTCTCTTTACTTTCCACATACTCTAGCTCAGTTGCTCTTTACTTGCCACATACTACAACCATGCAAATCACAATACTATTATTAATGTCATTTCCTTCACTTTTTTATCCTAAATTTTACTTTCAACATCTTATTTGGCATCATAACGAAGCATACTTATGATAAATTTTAATTGTTTTCACTTGATTAAAATGAACTAATGTTATCTATCTGGATTGACATTAATTCTTCAACATTAATTTTTTTTCTAAAATTTGGTCTCTCTATGCATAGACTCTAGCCTAGTTTCTCTTTACTTTCCACATACTCTAGCCCAGTTGCTCTTTACTTGCCACATACTTCAACCATGCAAATCACAATACTATTATTAATGTCATTTCCTTCACCACAGTCACAAGATTGCCGTCAATGATGTTGTTGACGCAAATGAGATGTGATTCTGCTCAGCGTCTAGACTCTGTTGCCCCTTCTGTGATGATAAGTGATTTTGCTCAACGTTCAAACTCTTTGCCCCTTCTGAGATGAGAAGTGATTCTGCTGAGTATCCAGGCTCTTTTTGTTAAATATAATGTAACCTCAACAGTCTGACTGTACACTGCCAGCTGTCTGATTGTACACTGCCAGCTGTATTGGACAGTTGTACTTTCTATTTTTGTCTTGCTTAAGCATATTTAGCTCAGCCATCTCCCATTACATTGTAATCTCCTCGTACAAACTTCTTCAGTACTTCTTCATACATTCCAATAGACTATTCTATTCTTACTCTCTGCATTTCTCTTTGCTTCACAATTTATCACTTTTGCCCCTTCTGTCTTTGCTCCCCCTTCTACCTGCAATATTGAAAGGAGCAAAGTCATTTTGTTTCTCATTTTTTTTCTTTTCAAGCATTCCTTTTCTAATTTCTTTTCATTTTCTCTGCTCAATTGTTCTTCCAACGATGTCCTCACGATATTGATTTAGACTTCTCCATTAAAACTTCTTCCATTAAATCTAAAATTCTCCATTAAATCTAAACTTCTTCCATCTATCTTCTTTTAATCACAATACTGATTTAGAGACAAACATGAACATATGCGCAACTCGATACATTAACCAGAAGACTAAATTAACTTGAAGACTTTTTCAAGGCAAGTTTTAGAAAATGGCAATTATTTTTTCTCTATGTAGAGTTGTATAAACCTATCTATATATTATCAGTTGCGCTATTTGTATAGATCACAGATTCCATACCAAATTTTTCCCTTATAATGCATTAAATTTTACAGTAGATATGGACTAAATTTTACAG
>SNQJ01S0009172.1:59228-73647 GCA_010110895.2 Picea sitchensis | reverse complement strand
ATCCCTTCCCACCTGGCAGCTAAGAGTTTCTATTAACATAGAAAGCAGACAGATGGAAAAAATGGGTACAGACACCAGCTTTAGATTTCAAATTGCAGAGACTTTACACAATCATTAAATGAATATGCAACTGGCAATTAATAAAGGAGCGATCGAGCTGACATTAAGCAACGAAATGAATTCCAAATAAAATAATAAAGAAACAAATGAACCGTAGTTAACTAAAGGATGAACGCCTGGTAACACAAGGAAACACGCAGACATGACAGTTGGCCAAATTGCCAGGCTATTAAGAAGGAAAAAATCATCGGTAAATTTAGCCAGCTCAAGCAAGCGCTTTAAATCAAATTCATGGGCATTTACAACAATCTCGGTCTCATTTTAAAAGAAAAACTCGTGTGCATTTAAAATGACAATCTCAACCTCATTGAAAGGCAAAATCATGGGCATTTAAGCAACAAAGAATCAGATCGTGTGAGAGTAAAATCGTGGTAATTTAATCTATGTATTAAAACTATAGTAAGAAAATGGTGGTGTCAGTAAAGAACAAACTCTGTGTAACAGTCCAATCATAGTCATAAAATCATGGTAAAAACAAATTCAATCACATTTCAATAGTAAAAATCATGGGCATTCTATAGAAATATGATGAGATAGTTTCTCGGAAAATTCATGGTTAAAACAGGAAAACGCAACATCAATTAATAATGTAATGTAGTAATTAATTTATATATTAATAAATTATTATTTAGTACATAGTAAAGTATTAATGCATTAATAAGTTGGCACATTAATAATATATTAAATACATACATTAATAAAGTATTAATACATTTAAAATATTACTAAATTAATAAAGTAATACATTATTAACACATTATTAATTTACGCCCAGATGGGGTGCCACCTGGTGTTAATTGGGAGACAGCTGGATGAGGCTAGTCGGGGAGTTATTAACCTCCACCACAACCCACAAGCATTTACTTCCTTATGGCTCAAACCATGAGGAGCAGTAAGTCAGTGCACCTCGCTCAACTCTTAAGTGAGAAAAACAACAAGGCGTGCAGTACCCAACACTTGCAGAAGTCTTGTCAGTCTTCAATGGAATTTGTAAAGGACACTTCGGGTCCTAAAAGATTTAAGAGCACCCCTGGCGCTCAACTTTCCACATTCTTTATATGGTGCACTCTAGCAGAGCACTTTGACTCTCCCGATATTCCCAACACTCCTATTCCCTCCATGTGAAACATTTCCCTCATTGTCTCAATTTCCCCCCTGCGAACAAGGAATGCTCATATTGCTTCATTTATATTTCTCTCCTTCGTGCCCATAGCCTCCTCTTCCCCTCAAAGCTCTCAGCCCCTCTCCATTACCTCTGTCTCCCCCCACTACATTCAACCTCTCTTCACCACCTCCTCTCACCCCCTTCACCAATCCCCTATCCCCCATATCATGTCGGAGGAGCGTGGAAAGCACAAGAGGGGTCCTTGTAAAAACAATTCTCCCTCTCGGGCCAACAGGCTCACTGCCTCTCAAAGAGCGCTCATCGCACATTTCAGCCACCCTGGAAGCTCAATTTAGAGTGTTTAGGTATCTACGCTTCTCTCCCCCATCGTCACCTCCAAGGTAAAGATGGAGACAACATCCTCCCCTACATACTCCCCCCCCGTCTCCACTCTCCGCTCCACAAAATAGTCCAAGAGAAGTCAAAGAGGAGATTCCACCTCTCGGTGTGCGTCCTCCCATTGCCACCAACCTCACATCCCCCTAGTAATCTATTCAAGAGCGCCTTACTATGGTGAAGGGAGTTGTCAGGTGGAGGAGGAAATCCCCTCAAGTTGGTAGATGGAGAAGAAGGCAGAGAAGGCACCCATGAAAGAATGTGATGACAAGACAGGAAAGGAAGGAAAGGCTTCGCCTCAACAAGCTTCCAACCATCTCGCAGAAGAGCACCTTGAGATCCTCTTTGAGATTAGGAAGCGGTATGACGATCAGTTGCATCATCAAGCCGTCATCAGCCAAAGGCTAGACATTTTTCTTGATGCGATTACGAACACTCCAGTGGAAGCCCGTTGCCCAACTTGTCGACAGAGGTTCATCCCCGCATACATCATCCATGGACACCTGACTCCAAACACAGATTGAAGCGGCTCACCCCGGGTCACAGTTCTTTGTTTTTTTTAGTTATAGTGTCAGTGGTCTATTCTAGTACGACGACAAGATAAACGCCACGATGAATTTTTATTATTATGCCTATATAGTTTTATCAATAATGGCAGCTTTGCACATGGAAAGCCCTAGGATAGGAAAGTGGAACCTAGTTCCTGCAACCAAATGCAAATTTTGTATAATTTTGTATAACTTTCATAGTCATGGCAGTGTTGAAACAACATGGAGCCACATGTCCTAGTTTCCCTCTTATGACGGAACAAGTGGCTCCAAAGTGTCATTCTCTAAGAAGAAAAGATGATATAATATAAGGTTTCGCTTTTGTTTAAAAAAAAACAACACATTATTAATTTAATAATAGATTACTAAATACAATAGTTAACTAATGTATTGTTTTTATTTTGAAGAAGAAGGTAGGAAAAAAATACTTCGGAGTTAAAAAATTATGAGTAGACTCAACCTTGAAATATTCAATCTTGGTCTACGAAAATAACTCTATCTCTCCCCCTCAGAAATTCATCACCTGTACTATGTATAAATTCTTTACAATACTTTATTTCTGCATTTTTAACAAAGAAGTAGGAGAAAAAAAAATACCTTGGAATAAAAAAAATCCATTATGACTAAGTTGGGATCTCAAATATCTAATTAGTCAAAGAAAATATTTCTCCCTCTCCTAGAAATTGTTTTTTTGTATAATACCATAAATACTAGAAAATAATTACTACCACATAGAGCCTAGTTACATCTAGAATGGCTGTTGGAAAATGCTTGTCTGCTTCTTTCACTTCATAACCACCTACACGCACAAAAAATTATTGTAAATATTTATACGTGTTATTTATACACTTACTGCATATATATTTGTATTAGAGTTGAGTACTACCGAAGCGATTTACCCCCTCACCCACAACAGTCGAGTAACCTCCCAGGTGCCTTCATAGGAGTTGGTGTGTTTTTTATGTACATTAAGAGGTATGTGAAGATATATATTTCTTTTATAGCAACTGGAATCTCGATATTTTTTATGCCTTCCATGAGGTCTTCTTCCTTTAAAATCTAATTCCTCTTAATTAAAGTTGATGGTGTATATCCCAGTTAAATAATTTTGGGTAGGCTTCTATAATATCTGCAATATTCCTCTTGGAAAATATCTCTGTACAGATGAGATATTCCATAGACAAGTTTTCCCTTATCCTAGATTAAATTCTTGAGTAAACAAATTTATTGTTTTCATTTTGCACAAAGAAGGTAGGAAAAAAACACCTCGGAGTAAAAAATTTATGAGTAGACTCTACTTTGAAATCTTCAATCTTGGTCTGAGAAAATATGTCTATCTCTTCCCCTCAGAAATTCATCACTTGTAGTATGTGTTAGCGATAAAAAATGCACTGGAATTTAAAAAAAAATGATGCCTAATATTGAAGGGAACATTTGACTAGCTTCCCAAGATCCAAATGCAGATTTGAAAGCACCATTGGAAAGCTTTGGATTTCTAGATGTCATTCGATTATTCAAGCATGTAAAATAGACTCTCCATGACTAAGAAATTTGATTTTAAAAAATCTGCGCTTTCACCAGCTAACCCGTCTTGAATTTTGCTAGTTAGCTAGTGATAGCTTTGCTTTTCACCAGCTAAGGAGCGGATTTTTGGGTAAATTAGCTGGTGAAAGCCTGTCACGGCCAAAATAACCAAAATCTTGCACAGATCGGGATTTTTTGAGTTTGAATGGTTTGAAACCACTTCAAATGGACAATTGTTGAATTATCAAGTCTCATTCAAAGGCTAGTTTTGAGGGATAATGTCAAAAAGAGGTTTTTCAGCTACATTTGACACATTTTTCAAAGGCAGAAAATGAGGGGTTTTGCACACTTCACCAAATTCGAATTTTATCTTTGGAGGACCAAATCAAATAGCGTTGGGAGGCTAAAACTGCACTTCATCAACAATCTACTACTCTTAGATATGGATTGACCTCATCTTGAGGATCTCTTCCTAGTTTTTTGTAAATATAGTTTACTTTATGTTTTTAGAATATCAGATCCATTGTTTTAGGATCTGAGAATTGTGATGTAAATCTATAAAGCTACATACTTAAGATAGACAAGGGGTTGGATTCTGGATACACTTGGACTATTGTACTAAGGCTCTTATCTTCTAATAGAATCACAGTTTCCTTTTGTCATCAATATCAGATTTATTCATATACTGTATTACTTTGTATTTTAATTCAATTTAGTTTATCTTTTAAGAACTGTCATCTTCTTATAAATCTCATAAATTCGAATTAAAAGACTTCTTACTATCTTGTATGACCCTACATTCATTGTATTTGTTTATCTTGATTAGTATTCTTCATACTCTGTCCAATTACTCCATTTGATCATTGATTTCTAAAAGCACTGGTTTATTCGAATACTTGATAAGCTTTTCTTCTCATTAGTCAAGGAGTTATTCCATTGGCCTACAATTTCATAAACACAAAAACCATTATTTTCTTAAGTTACCAAGCATCCTTAGCCTACAACCCTAAGGAGTTTCTTGGATTGATAACAAATTGGCGTCGTTGTCGAGGAGAGGAGATTGAAGCTCAACTTCCTTGGGAGACGACAAGATCCAACTTTGATGATAGACAAAGTCTATACATTATTTGGTTGTAATCATCTATCTGGCGACTCCATGAAGGATGAATTTGGTGGTGACTCCACTATTCTGAAATCCGTTGGCGACCCCACTGGTATGAAATGAACAAGATCTTATCTAAGAGGTATGCGTTCTGCAATTTTTCAAAGATTGTTGATTTCGCTAATCCAGTGTCTAGTAGAGATGAATGGGAAAATAGCCTTCCCAGATTTCGAGGAGAATAATGGGAAGTGTCAGCTGAACACTTGTTGCATTTTCATGATTTTATTCATCGACTTGAAATTGTACATGAGGATGTTCAGATCCGTCTCTTCTTTTTCTCATTAGAGGGAATTGATCATGAATGGTGCCAGTCTCTTCCTAATGAAAGTGTTAGTTCTTTGACAAATTTCCATTCAACCTTCAATTCCTTTTGTAAAGAATTTTTTTGAGATGATCTTCTTTATCCTGAATGTTGTCATGAATTTCATTTATTGACTAAAGATTCAGATGTTCATGAAGAGTATGCTGCTATAGAGAATACTCTTCAGTATCCAGAAACTGTTGATCCACATTATGATAGCCATGAGGATGCCCTTAACATTGTATCAGATTCATCTATTAAAGATGACCGTCATGATGATCAGATTATTCCTTCTGAAAACTTTCAGGATGTTTAGCAGATTGATAAATCATTAAGTGACATTTTCAGATTTGCAGAAGATCATGAGGGCAACCTACAGTTTCAAGATTTGCAGGAACTAAAAGTTTGCAATAGATACAAAGAGAGTGATGGTGAAGAGGAGCAGAAAGGTTATGATCAGAAATTGAGTTTGTATTTTCCTCCAACAAATATTAAGCAGTCTACATCCAGCATTGAGACCAGTGAAAGCAATCAGCAACATTGCAGTCAGTTGGATCAACAACTCAAAGAGTTATTTCATCATAAATTCAATGACCCTTTTGCTGACTATTTAGATTTTATGAGCAACATGGATGTTAAAATAGTTTTGTCAGAAGAAGATTGTCTTTATCATCCTTTCAAACCTCTTTTCTGTATGATATGGCTTCCTTTATTTTTCGGGGGAAGATGTAGCACGATGTCAATAAATCAGTTTCTCACATGGCTTCATTGGAAGCATGACTTCACTTGACAAGAGGCAGGACAACTGGTTAGAAGTAAGAGTAGATAGAGAATGATTTTGTCATCAAGCATGGTTGAAGATTCTTTTCAGTTTGTCAGTTTGAAGCAATTATTTGTTTTCAGTAATGTATGTTCCGAGTTTGAATAAAGATTGCAGAAGTCTGGTGACAACATTTGAGACTCCATATCCCAATGGAATAGACACTAGAATACTGTGAATGTTTGCAGGTTGCATGGTTTTTCAGAACTGCATTTATGAGGTCAAAAATGTCAGCAAGGCAAAAGGTTTCTATGTTCTTTTACAAATTCGAGTTTTAAGGCTAAGCTCAAGTTCCACATTGCTCCAGCTTCATGTGCCCTGGACAATTACATAACATACATAGGTTAGTCATATAATCAAGTCAAAGTTTAGTGTCAAGTATCAAAGCTCATGAAGATACAGTTGCCACAACATATCGATTTAATTATCAAAACAATGGATCTAGTAAAAAAATGTTGGAACCCAGTTTGTCAGCCTGCTATCTCAGAAGCTGCAAGAAGATTTGCTTTGAAGGTGCCTGGGTTATTTAGTCCAGATGATGTGCAAGTGTTACCGATTCAACAATCTGTGGTAGATGATTGTGAGAAAGTTGTCTTTTGGTTGCTAGCAAATCAACTTACCCANAGTTCTGAGAGTGCTTTTCAATTGCAATGTGAATAGAGTCTGATCCAATCTCGTACAGGGCATCCATCTTCCCAACAGTTTTGCAGTCAAAGATTGAGTCTTTGGTGGCCTGAAAATAGATAAAGGAGGCTGAGAACGCGACAGAGAGTATGCTTAGACCTGTAAATATTTAAAATTCAGAGCATGGCATCTTGGAAACACTGCCAGATATAAATTCCTCTCAAATATCTTCTCACAGTTTTCATTGGATGGAAAGAGCTATGTTATCGGTGGAATAATAAGCATAAAAAATCTCTGACTTGTGGTAAAGAATTGAAACAAGAACATGGCGAGAGTAACGGTGCTCCAAAAGGGTACAAGAAGCAGGTAGTATCTAATTTGAAATCATTGAAATTAAAAGGAATGGAACAAGATACATAATTTGACATTAAACATGAAGAAATGGCTCAAGCACATTCCAAGGATTCTCAATAACCAGAAGAAGAAGTTAAAGAGAAGTTGCACATAAATGTTGTCTTCATTGGTCATGTTGATCTTGGTAAATCAACAACTGGCGGGCAAATATTATATCTATCTGAAATGGTGGATGAGCGTACAATTCAAAAATATGAAGAAGAATGAGCAAAGGGAAAGACAGTGGAGGTTGGTACAACTCATTTTGAAACTGACAAGACAAGATTCACAATCCTGGATGCTCCGGGACACAAAAAATATGTTCCGAACATGATCAGTGGTGCTTCACAAGCTGATGTCGGACTTTTGGTGATATCAACCCGAAAGAGTGAATTCGAGACTGGATTTGGAAGAGGTGGGCAGACACGAGAGCATACTTGAAGATTTGGATGCGATCAAATTACCCCCAAGAGATCCTCGAGGTCCTTTCAGGATGTCATTAATAGATAAATTCAAAGATATGGGAACTATGGTTATCAGAGATAAAAGATACATTTGGCGTTTGAAGTTTTGTTTGGCGGTGAAAAACGAATTTTTTGGGCAGTTATCATTAAACAACTGGTAGCCTGCAGATTTTGTGACATTTCATCTACCGAATCTAATTCAGTCAGATTCTATGGTTAAGGCGAACGATTGCAGAATCTCATACCTCATTTCATGCACGTAACAACAATAAAAACCCAAATTTACGTGTATAGTGTGACAATGGTTCCAACAACTAGATGTTGTGAGTTCCAGATTTCGAAGTAGAATGTTGTGGGTTCTAGATTTCGAAGTAGATGTTTTCATCGTGATGGTGGGGAGGATACATAAATTCTCATCTCTATAATGTGGATCGATTCTCAGGCGTGAGCTCAAGTCACAAGATGAAATGGAATGCCATAAGACAGAAGGGATCGGGTTGTTCTCTGTTATAGATATCACATTTGCAGTCGTACCTATAGAAAAGCAGGTAATCTCAATCTTAACATCATGCACAGGTAATGACATTTCTTTCTTCGTTGATCGATCATGAAAATCATGCCAACAACAACTTGAATGGTTCTTGTCTGTTGTTGGGTACAGGTTTTTGGTTTCTTTTTGTTCCCCCAAAAAAATTTACGGCGAATTTTTGGATGCAGTCACAGATAAAATTGAAAGGGAATTGATTCTTGTTGGTGAAACTGATGCCGAGACAAACTTTAGAAGTGGGTTCCTCAGTGCATTGATAAGCTAGCACAGGCTGGTATTAAGATTTGGGTTTTGACTGGAGATAAATTGGAAACTGCCATCAATATTGGATTTTCATGCAGTTTTCAGAGACAAGGGATGAAGCAAATACTGATCACATTGGATACACCTGAGATAAATGTAGTAGCACCGACCATGAGTTTTTCCTGGTGGAAGCAATGTTTGTGTTATAGAAGAAAGCATGCATGAATATGTGGATCGTGTTGCCTCATTCCAGAAAGGATCAGGATGAAGCGTTGAGTGACCAATATTCAGATTCGTTTGTTGGAGAAATATAATGTAAACAAAGCACATTTTGATTCAAGTGTCACATTACCTCGCATTACTAGAGGAAGTTTCGAGGTTCGTGGTTGTCAAAGAGGTGTAATTGCATTGTTATGCTCTATATTTTTGACTAAGTAAAATGCTGGTGAGGAAATACATGGTGCAGGGTTTTGAGATAGTAGTCAGAGGTACAAAGGATAATGTTGAAATACAAAACAGATCTAAAGAAACATTGGAAAGTAGAACAATTCATCATACAAAGCAGTTTTGATAAAAGCCGAAAGTTATTTGTTCCATATTTTCAAGAAGACATGAGTGCAGAGTCACGAATCAAGTATGGGATCGTATGCAAAGGGCACCACGAGGAGCAAGAATTTATTTAGATTGCAGTGTTCTCATAACATCAATAGCCGAAGACGTTAAACAAGAAAGACTTCCAGATCATAGGGCTTGTTCTTAGAAACTCTTTTTTTTTTATTAATGTTAAAAATNTTTCAGGAAGCAAAGTTCTTGAGTCTGCATATGTCCTTGGAAATTTTTATAGCAGTAGTAGGCTACGACCTTTTGATGGGCCTAAACTCTGGAAATGTATATTCAGTATCACTAAGGCAATAGTTACAAGATTTTGGAGGTGAGGATGATCTCGTGCAACTGCTAGAAATGAAAAGTCAAACACCTCAAGCTGCGTGCAATGCTCTCATTTCAAGGTTGAAGTTATCCTGGAATTTTCAAAACCATGGTTACATATCTCACCATCCTGCTTATGTTCCACACTTTTCTTCTTAATGAAGATATTACCACAACAGATGCCATGTCAATGTGCAAACAACATTTCCAGGGGAGCTTGAAGCATACATGTTACAAATAAAGAAGATTATGAAAGATAAACAACAAATTTTGGAGAATAGTTAGATGATAAATTGTAAAAGATGAATGACTCCATGCCCAATACTAAAGGCACAGGGTCTGCCAGGTTCTTGGAGACCTCACAGGGAGGTCTCCATCCTAGTTGGAGCCAGGTGTTAGTGATAAAAAATGCACTCGCATTTTTTAAAGAATGATGCCTAATCTTGGAGGGAACATTTGACTAGCTTCCTAAGATCCAAATGAAGATTTGAAAGCACCATTGGAAAGATTAGGATTTCTAGATGTCGATCGACTATTCAAGCATGTAAAAAAGACTCTACATGACTAAGAAATTTGGTTTTAAAAAATTTGCGCTTTCACCAGCTAACCTGTCTTGAATTTTGCTAGTTAGTTGGTGAAAGCTTTGCTTTTCACCAGCTAAGGAGCGTATTTTTGGGTAAATTATGTGGTGAAAGCCTGGCATGGCCAGAATAACCGAAATCTTGTCCAGATCGGGATTTTTTGAGTTTGAATGGTTTGACACCACTTCAAATGGACAGTTGTTGAATTATCAAGTCTGATTCAAAGGCTAGTTTTGAGGAATAAGGTCAAAAAGAGGTTTTTCAACTACATTTGACATCTTTTTCAAAGGCAGAAAATCAAGGTTTTTGTACACTTCACCAAATTTGAATTTTATCTTTGGAGGACCAAATAAAACAACCTTCGGATGTTAAAACTGCACTTCATCAACAATCTACTACTCTTAGATATGGACTGACCTCATCTTGAGGATATGTTCCTAGTTTTTTGTAAATATAGTTTACTTTCTGTTTTTAGAATATTAGATCCATTGTTTTAGGATTTAAGAATTGTGATGTAAAGATATAAAGCGACAGGGGGTTGGATTATGGATACACTTGGACTATTGTACTAAGGTTCTTATCTTCTAATAGAATCACAGTTTTCTTTTGACATCAATATCAGATTTATTCATATACTCTATTACTTTGTATTTTAATTCAATTGAGTTCAACTTTTAAGAACTGTCATCTTCTTATAAAGCTCACAAATTCGAATTAAAAAACTTCTTACTATCTTGTATGACACTGCATTCATTGTATTTGGTTATCTTGATTAGTATTCTTCATAACCTGTCCAATTACTCCATGTGATCATTGATTTCTAAAAGCTTCGAATACTTGATAAGTTGTATAAATTTCTTGGAGTGATAACAATATGTATAAATTCTTTACAAAACTTAATATCTCTATCTCTCCCCCTCAGAAATTCAAACTCATCACCTGCACTATGTATAAATTCTTTACAAAACTTTATTTCTGCATTTTGAACAAAGAAGTAGGAAAACAAAAATACCTTGGAGTAAAAAAAATCCATTCTTAGTAAGTTGGGCTCTCAAATATCTAATTAGTCAAAGAAAATATTTCTCCATCTCCTAGACATTTCTTTTTGTATAATACTAGAAATACTAGAAAATAATTACTACCACATCGAGTGCTTCTCTGCTTCTTTCACTTCATAATCACCTACACGCTCAGAAAATTATTGTAAATATTTATACGTGTTATTTATACACTTACTGCATATATATTTTTACTAGAGTTGACTACTACCGAATCGATTAACCCCCTCACCCACAATAGTCGAGTAACCTTCCATGTCCCTTCATAGGAGTTGGTGTGTTTTTTATGTACTTTAAGAGGTATGTGAAGATATATATTTCTTTTATAGCAACTGGAATCTAGATATTTTTTATGCCTTCTATGAGGTCTGCTTCCTTTAAAATCTAATTCCTCTTAATTAAAGTTGATGGTGTATATCCCAGTTATTTAATTCCCCAGGCAAAAGAACTTGATGATATAGTAACTCCACCAACAATAACGGATTTAGTTGCAAGACTGAGGGTTACATTGCCACGGTCTGAACTTGATGATATAGTAACTCCGAGTGAAAGGAATTCATAAATTGGTGATCCATACGATATCGTTGGGTAGCAATAAAACTAGCATTGCACCTCAAATTATCTGGCCTGGGCTTAATTGAACCAGCCAACATATCCCTGCAATGCTTCAAGCTTCAAGCTACAGGCTGACCCCAAGTTCCAAAATTGCAATAGATGTAGAAAATTCTATTTCTTTCGAACATATTTCATTCTGATAAAAATGAATTACTTACCCTTTTTAATAAAAAAGTGGAGACAAAATAATAGGTGCCAACTCATTCCTTTGTTTTAGAGAGGAGAAATTGATGAACATGTAATATCCGAGACAGAGACGCAACAATAAGCCTTAAACTAAGAGAAGCAAAAGCTATGTACTGTCCCTATCTTAGCACCTCTAGATCTATCTCAACCCTTAAAAATAGAACTTAATGCATCTTATTGTGCCACTGGAGTTGTCCTCAACCAGCATGGACATCCCATAACTTTTCACTTCGAGACATTTAAACTACGATGTTAGATTAACTCTTTGTAGTTGTTGATTCAACTTCCATCTTTTCATGCTCTTTTCACCATCTAATCCATATGTGTTCTACTACTATTGCAAGTGCAGAGACAATACCAATTTCTATTATCCATATCGCTCATGTCACCTCTCACCCTCTTACAGGGCGATAGAGTTCATATGACCACCAGTCCGAGCTTCCATTCCTGCATGAAAATTTCATTGTTGTTTTTTAAATGCACACGTGGAATTTGAAGACTATTGAAGTTTGAATTGCATGTATGTAGATTTGGCTGCACCACCTATAAAAATTAATTGTACATCGTATCTGGTATGATATATATAAAGTTGTTTCTTTCCTCAAAATGAACAATTTTATATCACTTCATATCACATGTTTTAAACTCGAATTTATCTTTTACGAATATACCTTTTATACTCTTTTGGTACCTCTACTAAATTTACATTCCATGGAGAACATTTGTATGATTTTTTATCACTTAGAAGAAATGAAGAAAGTTGAATTCATAATAATTCAGACCTACTTTACAAGGTATTTTGAAAATCTGCGCTACTGGTCTCGCTGGAGTCCTACCTCCTCTGCTATGAGGGCCTTCTCGAACACATAGTGCAAGGTTTGAGGCATCAAAATCCTAACCTTTGCACGTATGTCGCTTAAGGTCGAACACGGACCTGCCGACCTTAAGTTTCTCAGTGTTAAGATGCATAGCATACTAGAGAAGCTCCATAAAATGGGCCTCATACTTGGGAACCGTACGACCGCCCTGTCGTAAGGCATTGAACTCATTGAGCTGATGCTAAATGAATTCCTCTGATAGGTACCTCTCCTGGAATCGTTCCTTGAACAGTTCCCATGACACGTATTCAACGACCATGTTCAACTATGGTAAGAGTGTCTTCCACCATAGAAGAGCGCTCAACTTTAGTTGAAATACCACCATGCGGAAATTCATGTTGGAGGTATAGTCGCGAAGTGCAAAGCATATCGCCATATTCTCCAACCTTGCCTTGGCGGCTGCGCTATCCGAGGCACCAAAGAACTCGAGAAATTTGACCTTGTCGGGTTCACGGTGAATGCTACCACTACTCACCGGAGTGGGCGGATGACCCTCAAGGGGTGTTTTCGCTCTGGCTTCATCTCTGTCCAAATGGTTGATCAATGCCTCAGACATGCACTGAGAATATATCATAATTTCGACCACATCACCAACTGCTATATTCTCCTTCCTAACAACCTGTTCATCTCCCTAGGGGTTAGACCCCTTAGGTGTGGATGCTACTGGAGGTGTCATGCCTCCTTCCCTAGCACCTCGTCGTCTGCCTCCGCAATATCCTCTAACCATGATTACCTACACGAATACAAGTCAACTCAATTAACAACATTATAATCAAATCATATCAACAAAAACTATAGTGATCCCAAGTCACGGGTTGAAACCGCTCTGATACCATATGTAACGACCCTTTCGTTACAACTGCAAGTGAAGCAGAAGTGCAAGTTTTTTTTGGTTTTAGGGAAAGAAGGCAATGATGAAAATAGTTTGACCACAGCACAGATGATGAACAAAAGCACACAACCCAGGAAACATACAACTATGACACCATTCACTAGAACAAGGGCGACTCGGAAAAGCATCCACAAAATAACATGAAGGAACGACTACCTGCTCGACATAAACATGACCATGCCTACGAGCTAAGGGAAAACATCCCTACCCCGACACAATGACCTGGATGAACAATACGAGAACCTCAAAGCTTGCGAACCAACACAAGAAGGCATCAACCAATGCGCCCAAGTCAACATACGAGGCTCAACCGCACTCACACGGAAGGCACCGACTCCAATCGATATTTCATTTGTTGCTAACCGATAGCACGCATCATTATCCCCTCATTAGTAACCATGCAGTCCCCAGATGAGAGGCGCAACAATAACCCTGGCACAAACCAAATATAAAAGGACCAAGACTCAAGACCAACCCACGCGCTAGGAGACCGAATATCTGACAAAAGACTACACCCACACCCAACCATTCGATCGAAAAGACTTCGGATGATGATACTCAAGAAAGAAATGCAACTGATACGTGACTTTACCAACACCCCAATCTCTCATCAAGTCTAAAATCGTCAAAAATTTCCATCTAAATAACATTAAGTACAATCTATCTCGCATGTCTAAATTATTAATTAGCCATTAATTTAGGATCAATTGACATTAAGTTTAACCAATTTAGCAATTCTAATTACCATTGTCTATCGTTACCAACTCATTGAAGAATATAAAATAACCAATACTAAACCATAACTACAATTACTATCTAATTAACAATAATTATGATCTAACTAGCATGTCTAATTATAAATTAGTCATTAAGTTACCATCAGAATAACATTAATTACAAATCAGTTCGACAATCCTTCATTACACTTTAGTCAATAATTTCAATTTAAATAACATCAACTACAAATCAATCGACAAGTCTTCTTTAATCATTACTAAGACGGAATTGACAAGTCTAAGTTTAATTAACTTAAGA
>SNQJ01S0009172.1:30547-49778 GCA_010110895.2 Picea sitchensis | reverse complement strand
GCCTCCTCTCACCCCCTTCACCACTCCCCTATCCCCCCTATCATGTCGCGGGAGCGTGGAAATCCCAAGAGGGGTGCTCATAAAAACAATGCTCCCTCTCAGGCCAACAGGCTCACTGCCTCTCAAAGAGTGCTCATCGCTCATTTTAGCCACCCCCGAAGCTCAATTCAGAGTTTTTAGGTAGCTATTCTTATGTCCCCCATCGCCACCTCCAAGGTAAATATGGAGACAACATCCTCCATGACGCACTCCTGCCTGTCTCCACCCTCCACTCCACAAAACAGTCCACAAGAAGTCAAAGAGGAGATTCCACCTCTGGGCGTGCGTCCTCCCATTGCTACCAAGCTCACATCCCCCTAGTAATCTATCCAAGAGTGCCTTACTATGGTGACGAGAGTTGTCAGGTGGAAGAGGAAATCCCCCCGAGTTGGCAAATGGAGAAGGAGGTAGACAAGGCACCCAGGAAAGAATGTGATGACAAGACAGGAAAGGAAGGAGAGGCTTCAACTTAGCAAGCTGCCAACCATCTCGCAGAAGAGCCCCTTGAGATCCTCTTTGATATCAGGCAACGGTACGACGACGAGTTACATTGTCAAGGTGTCATCAACCAAAGGCTAGATATTCTGCTTGATGCGATTATGGACGCTCCAGTGGAAGCCTATTGCCCAACTTGTCGACAGAGGTTCATCCCCGCATACATCATCCATGGACACCCGAATCCAAACACAGAATGAAGCGGCTCACCTCGGGTCATCGATGGTCTATTCTACCACGACGACATGATAAATGCCACAATGAATTTTTCTTATTATATCTCTATAGTTTTATCAGTAATGGTGGCTATGCACATGGAGAGCCCTAGGATAGAAAAGCGGAACCTAGTTCCTGCAACCAAATGCAAATTTTGTATATTTTTGTATAATTTTCAGTCATGGGAGTGTTGAAAAAACATGGAGCCACATGTCCTAGTTTCCCTCTTCTGATGGAACAGGTGGCTCCAAGGTATCATTGTCTAAGAAGACGAGATGATATAATATAAGGTTTCCCTTTTGTTTAAAAAAAAAAAACATAAAAGATTAATGACTTACACTACATTATTAATGTATTAATATTTCAATAAATACATTATTAGTCCCTGCACTTTGGGCTATAAGAACTATAGTAATAAATTTGGATTTTTGAAATTAATTTGACATGAAAACATGTGCTCTTTTATGAATTTAATGCAAAGTTTCAAAATTATATATAATTTCTTACTTCATTTTCCCTTTTTATCCTAAGTTTTACTTTCAACATCTTATTTGGCCTCATAACGAGGCATACTTAGGATAAATTCTAATTGTTTTCACTTAATTGAGAGTCCTTTTATGTGAAATGAATTAATGTTATCTATCTCGATTGACTTTAATTCTTAAACATTAAATTTTTTCTCTAATTCGGTCTCTCTATACATAAACTATAGCCTAGTTTCTCTTTACTTTCCACATACTGTAGCCCAGTTGCTTTTTACTTGCCACATACTACAACCATGCAAAACACAATACTATTATTAATGTCATTTCCTTCACCACAGTCACAAGATTGTCGTCAATGATGTTGTTGACGCAAATGAGATGTGATTCTGCTCAGCGTCTAGACTCTGTTGCCCCTTCTGCGATGATAAGTGATTCTGCTCAACGTCCAAATTCTGTTGCCCCTTCTGCGATGAGAAATGATTCTGCTGAGCATCAAGGCTCTTTTGCCCCTTCTGCCTTTGCTCCCCTTTCTACCTGCAAGATTGAAAGGAGCAAAGTCATTTTGTTTCTCATTTCTTTCCTTTTCAAGCATTCCTTTTCTAATTGGTTTTCATTCCTTTTCTAATTGGTTTTCATTTTCTCTGCTCAATTGTTCTTCCTCACGATATTGATTTAGACACAAATCTAAACTTCTCCATTAAAACTTCTTCCATCTATCTTCTTTTAATCACAATATTGATTTAGAGACAAATATGAACATATGCGCGACTCGATACATTAACCAAAAGAATAAATTAACTTGAAGACTTTTTCAAGGCAAGTTTTAGAAAATGCCAATTATTTTTTCTCTATGTAGAGTTGTATAAACCTATCTATATATAATCAGTTGCGCTATTTGTATAGATCACAGATTCCATAGCAAATTTTTCCCTTATCATGCATTAAATTTTACAGTAGATATGGACTAAATTTTACAGTAGATATGGACTAAATTTTATAGTAAATATATTTGTTGTGTGCATTTTGAACAAATAATGTAGAAACAAAATACCTTGGAGTTAAATAATTTTGGGTAGGCTTCTCTAATATCTGCAATCTTCCTCTTGGAAAATATCTCTCTCTACAGATGAGAGATTCCATAGCTAAGTTTTCCCTTATCCTAGATTAAATTCTTGAGTAAACAAATTTACTGTTTTCATTTTGAACAAAGAAAGTAGGAAAAAAATACTTCGGAGTAAAAAAATTATGAGTAGACTCTACTTTGAAATCTTCAATCTTGGTCCGAGAAAATATCTCTATCTCTACCCCTCGGAAATTCATCACCTGTAGTATGTATAAATTCTTTACAAAACTTTATTTCTGCATTTTGAACAAAGAAGTAGGACCAAAAAAAATAACTTAGAGTAAAAAAAATCCATTCTGAGTAAGTTGGGCTCTCAAATATCTAATTTGTCAAAGAAAATATTTCTCCATCTCCTAGAAATTGTTTTTTGTATAATACCAGAAATACTAGAAAATAATTACTACCACATAGAGCCTAGTTACATCTCGAATGGCTGTTGGAAAATGCTTCTCTGCTTTTTTCACTTCATAATCACCAACACGCTCAGAAAATTATTGTAAATATTTATACGTGTTATTTATACAGTTACTGCATATATATTTGTACTAGAGTTGAGTACTACCGAAGCGATTAACCCCCTCGCCCACAACAGTCGAGTAACCTCCCAGGTCCCTTCATAGGAGTTGGTGTGTTTTTTATGTACTTTAAGAGGTATGTGAAGATATATATTTATTTTATAGCAACTGGAATCTGGATATTTTTTATGCCTTCCGTGAGGTCTGCTTCCTTTAAAATCTAATTCCTCTTAATTAAAGTTGATGGTGTATATCCCAGTTATTTAATTCCCCAGGCAAAAGCACTTGATGATATAGTAACTCCACCAACAATAACGGATTTAGTTGCAAGACTGAGGGTTACATTGCCACGGTCTGAACTTGATGATATAGTAACTCCGAGTGAAAGGAATTCATAAATTGGTGAGCCATACGATACCGTTGGGTAGCAATAAAACTAGCATTGCACCTCAAATTATCTGGCCTGGGCTTAATTGAACCAGCCAGCATATCCCTGCAATGCTTCAACCTTCAACCTACAGGCTGACACCAAGTTCCAAAATTGCAATAGATGTACAAAATTCTATTTCTTTCGAACATATTTCATTCTGAGAAAAATGAAAGACTTACCCTTTTTAATAAAAAAGTGGAGACAAAATAATAGGTGCCAACTCATTCCTTTGTTTTAGAGAGAAGAGAAATTGAAGAACATGTAATATCCGAGACAGAGACGCAACAATAAGCCTTAAATCAAGAGAAGCAGAAGCTATGTACTGTCCCTATCTTAGCACCTCTAGATCTATCTCAGCCCTTAAAAATAGAACTTAATGCATCTTATTGTGCCACTGGAGTTGTCCTCAACCAGGATGGACATCCCATAACTTTTCACTCCGAGACATTTCATCTACGATGTTAGATTAACTCTTTGTAGTTGTTGATTCAAGTGCCATCTTTTCATGCTCTTTTCACCATCTAATCCATATGTGTTCTACTACTATTGCAAGTGCGAGACAATACCATTTTCTGTTATCCATATCGCTCATGTCACCTCTCACCCTCTTGCAGGGCTACTCAATTCATATGACCACCGGTCCAAGCTTCTATTCCGGCACGAAAATTTCATTGTTATTTTTTAAATGGACACGTTGAATTTGAAGCCTGTTGAAGTGTGAATTGCATGTAAGTAGATTTGCCTGCACCACCTACCTACATCTCCCATTTCTGACACGTATCTCTCCAAGGTCCTTTAAAAATTAATTGTATATCGTATCTGGTATGATTTATATAAAGTTGTTTCTTTCCTTAAAATGAACAATTTTATGTCACTTCATATAACATGTTTTAAACTCGAATTTATCTTTTAAGAATATACCTTTTATACTCTTTTGGTACCTCTACTAACTTTACATTCCATGGAGAATATTTATATGACTTTTTTATCACTTAGAAGAAATGAAGAAAGTTGAATTCATAATAATTCAGACCTACTTTAGAAGGTATTTTGAAAATCATAATGATTTAGTGGATTAAAAAATCTCTTGCATCTCTCTTAGGTTTCTTCTGCTGTCATACCAACAAATTCTTGATATGGATCCGTTCATAAGCACTTCAATTATCATTTAGTATAATGCACGTTCATGACATTGAGAGAGCGATAGGATCTAAAGCATACTGATGGCATTGTTACAGTGATATGATTGCTTCTTAGAGAATGACTTAAAATTCATTTGAATTATAAAAATGTCAACCTTAGATAAAAAAATGCCAAAGGTGCGCCCACATATTCTTAAAAATGCCAAAGCTCAGATATGTATTTTATATTAAACTCTTACGACACTTATAATGCATCCATTTCCATGACATTCTTAGATTGATTATATTGTAGTTTTGAGATAAAAAAATACATTTGAATAGTAAATATGTCAGACAAAAAACCAAGAGTTAACCATATTGGAGTCCATTTAAATCGTAAAAAATTCTAATAAAAACCCCAGAGGTAACCATATATTCTTGCTTACATTCTAAAATTTGTTAGAATAAAGCTTACTTTAGTAAGAGATAACTGCTGTAACTGTGAGTTTCAACCATTACTGTTGTAACTGTGAGTTTCTAGGTTTACTATTATTAGCTAATCAGATCCACTTAAGTCAATGATCTGCATGCTATATCTGTAACCTCCATTTGTTTGTTAAGCAGTGAAAACTGTTTTGTGTTGTGTGAATTAATTCTTCCAATTTTATCTTGGTATCAGAGCGAGAAGAAAAGAGACGGATCAGAGATCGTTTTGAGGAGGACCCAACTGCTGAGTTTTGTGTGGAGCGTCCCTGTTCAGCTGTCTAGATTGTTCTTGCGCGATATGCTGAAGAGATTGGCTTCCAGCATATGCGTGGAGAGTTTGTTACGGTGACCGATTTACTGCGTGGAGCGTTTGTTGTTGAGGGTGCCTGAGTGTTGTCTCTCTGCTGCGTATTTTCCTTTGAGTGGACTTGGTGAGTATTCTTGCATGCATGGACTTTGCTGCATGAGTTTAATTTCGGATTTGCATGCGTGAGCGTGGAGGTAGTTTGCATGCATGGACTTTGCTGCGTGAGTTTAATTTCATATTTGCATGAGTTTAATTTCGGATTTGCATGTGTGAGTGTAGAGGTAGTTTGCATGCATGAGTGGAGTTTTGAAGTGTGAGTAAAATTCACATGCGTGGAGTGAAGACAAATCGGAATTGCATAAATGAGGTAATGAGTTTAAGTGGTAAAGTGTGGTAAATTATATATATTGTTTATATATTTTTTTTATNTAAGAGATAACTGCTGTAACTGTGAGTTTCAACCATTACTGTTGTAACTGTGAGTTTCTAGGTTTACTATTATTAGCTAATCAGATCCACTTAAGTCAATGATCTGCATGCTATATATGTAACCTCCATTTGTTTGTTAAGCAATGAAAACTGTTTTGTGTTGTGTGAATTAATTCTTCCAATTTTATCTAAATTTCAGTAATACAAAAGCTAGCTACATCATGTAGAAACCTTGAATACCAATTCTATTGTAAACTACTAATATAATCAGACCATACTAAAAGAAAAAATATTCGATCCATCTGTAATAATCTCAGGAGAGCAATATTTTATTAAAATTGAAAAAAAAAAAATGGAGTTGGCCATGGTGGGGGCTTCGATCTTCCATTGGCAATTGTCCATAAGCATTGCTACTTTCCCAACCAGTCACCAAAAATGTCATCTCTCTTGAGTGGTATTCAATTGGATCCTAACATCGAAGACAAGTTTTTTT
The DNA here is from genome assembly GCA_010110895.2 of Picea sitchensis. Taxonomy (NCBI): domain Eukaryota; kingdom Viridiplantae; phylum Streptophyta; class Pinopsida; order Pinales; family Pinaceae; genus Picea; species Picea sitchensis. The sequence continues at coordinate 43,639 of SNQJ01S0009172.1, read as the reverse complement.
TAAACCATACATATTGACAAAGGGTTAAAATGGATGATGGTCACATCTATTGAAATGAATGAGCTATATTTTTTCATATGATCTCTACTTAAAGCAATTTAAATTTCACTAGATATAACTAAAAGAATGAATAATGACTAAAAACAGGGACTTGTTTCTCTCTTTGCATGAGAGCATATGAGATCATGAGAGCATGTATTTAGTGCATGAAGACGATCCATTGTGCTTACAACCTATACATGAGAGCAAATGAGATCACGAGAGCATGTATTTAGTGCAGGAAGATGATCCATTGTGCTTACAACCTTTACAGATCTACATATCTAGTTCATTATGTATGTTGGTGAATTTCTTAACTTGCATGGAGCCTGCATATGAGACAGTTGCGTTTCACAGAATGTAGAACAGTTCCCAACTTCATAAAATAACGAGAAAAACTATTTTTTCTCAATAAATTTCACAAAATATATTCTACTTGTATACCTGGAAATTCCCTATTGTGGCTTGGCTTCATCTCAGTCAGACCAACAAACTAATGAACAAAATTTACCCAATAATTTATCACTTCCCCAAAAATCCCAACAACCTGAATTAAATAAAGGCTTAAAAATGAAATCATGGTTGTTATTTTAATCCAAAAAAGTACATTTTTACATGTTCAATAAGGGTAGGAACTTATAAGAAATAATTTACTTGTTTGATCTCTTCGAACTCATGAAGAGAAGACTCTACCATAGATATGATGCTTATTGAAAAAACTTTGGATCTTGATAATTTACTTGTTTGATCTCTTCGAACTCATGAAGAGAAGACTCTACCATAGATATGATGCCTATTGAAAAAACCTTGGATCTTGTTGGCCTTTAGAAGAAATTTCATGAGTTCGAAGACTCTACCACAGATATGATGCTTATTGAAAAAACCTTGGATCTTGTTGGCCTTTTGAAGAAATTTCATCCATAGTATGTGCATATGGATCTCAAGACCAGTGCAAGGGAAACTAATTGTTTTTGTGTGAATACAGTGTGAAACTATACTTGAATTAAGTATAATTTTAGTGAAGTACAACTTTCATTACGTAAAATATTGATGAGGAATAAATATTCAAATGGGTCATGGAAGTGAAGTGCGTTTCCTTGGATTGGAAACCAATTAGTCCTTGGATTCTTTCTTTCTTTAGGCATCTATGCTCTAATGGCAAGGAGCTCCTCTTGTTAAATAAGTAATACATTAATAACAAAATATTAAATATTAAAGTATTAATATATTATTATATTTATTAAAATTAATAAATATATTATTAATGTATTAATATCTCAATAAATATATTATTAAATAAATAATATATTAATAACATAATATTAAAGTATTAATACATTAATATATTTATTGAAATTGATCATAATTTCTTAGAGTCATGACAATGAATGAAATTAATACATTAATGTATATTTTAATATATTAATTTAATTAATTAATACATTTATACAATATTGCTTAATACATTTCTAAACTATTAATACACTAATAACTTAATACTTTAATAATATATTATTATAATAATAATACAAAAAATACATTTCATATATCTAATACATTCAATTCATTTATAAATACATTGTTAGAGTATAAATACATTAAAACATTAATAAAGTATTAATACAATGATAAAGTAATGCATTAATAAAGTAGTAATACATTGACCTTAATGACATTGATAATATATTATTAAAGTATTAATAGATTAATAGATTATGGTTGACTATGGTTGACCAAGGTTTATTATCGTTGACCATGCCCATGAACAACCTTCATTGACCATGTCAATTTGATTATGGTGGGCCATGTTGATTATGTTAAACAAAAGTTTACTATGAAACTACGGCATTACAATGCTAATGATATTTTGTTCATCACATTGTGACATCACATTTTGTTTGTCGCATTGTGACATCAACTTTTTTTCAGCACATGACATCGTAAGGTTATGTTCATCAAATTATAAAAAAGGGTTTTTGTTTGTCACATTATGGTGTTGGAATAGGTTTTCCACAATCTAAAAAAGGCTTATGTTCATCACATTGTGACATTAGAAAATGTTCCTTTCATTGCAATGTTGGTCTATGTTTTTCACATTGCCATGTTGGGTTGTGTACATGATATTACAACAATCTGTTGTGTTCATCCCATTGAGATATTTGGAAATGTCTGTCACAATGCAACATCGGGATATGCAAATCAAATTAAAATGTGACGATATGTTTGTCACATTGTGACAATAGGGAAAGGTTCGTCACATTATGATGATAGGGCTATGTTCGTTAGATTGTGATGAAAGGGACATGTTCATCACATTAATATTGGTGTATATGTTCATCACATTACGATGACACATAAATGTTTGTCACATTGCAACATCATTTTATGTTTGTCAAATTGTGAGGAAATGGATATGTTTGTCAAATTGCGATGAAAGGAATATGTTCGTCACATTATGATCAACATATTTGTTCCTCTCGTTGCAACATTTGTATATGTTCATCACATTACGATGCTACTATGTTTGGTAGATTGCAACGTTTATATGTTCAACACATTAGGATGAGAATTCGATGTAAGACACATTGCAATGCTTTTTTATGTTCGTCACATTGTGGCATTACTATCCACATTCGGATGACATGCCTATACTTGTCACATTGCAAGATCAATTTATTTTCATCAAGTTACGACATTACTATGTTTAACAATTTCCAGCGTTATTATCATCGTTAGATTGCAACATTACTATGTTCGCCACTGTGTGACATTACTATGTTTGACACATTGTTACATTACTACGTTTGTCACATTGTAATGCCTGGTTTTGTTCGTCATGTTGTAACATCTTTTTTTTTTTCAAATTGCAATGTCGTTGCATGTTCATCCCATGACAAGGCTGGTTTGTATTCAACACATTACAAAAAGGATGTTTTGGAAAATTTTAAAAATAAATATCTAACTAAGTGTTTCCTATGTGAAAAAGATAGGAACTTTGAATTCATGCAATATATTAAATAAAAGGAAACTTAGAATCATATATTTTCTAAGGACATTTATAACATATGATATTGAACTGTAAAATCTATCCCTTCCAAATAAGTATATAAAAAATTAGAGTATGCATTGTGGTGTTGCAAATTGTGATTGTTAAGAAAACATAAAGGAAGGGGTTAAAAGAAAATATGATTTATCGTAGTAAAATATTTAATTAAAATCCATCTATGAGTAACGATGATAGATTTCATGGTATTGTTTTTGTGGATAGATTCATACAACTAACATGTTCTCGTACAACCAACATGTTCATACAAGAAAAATCAAGGAGAAACACATTTTCATCTTAACCCTTTTAGTGTCAAAAAAAATGATAGATTATTTCATGCCATGGCGTTTTCTTTTTATTCTTATTCTATTTTATAATGAAATAAAATTTTGAACAAATTTTTTTTTTATATAATGGAATATTTCAAAAACATATGAAAGATATTTAATTCTTTTAATAAATTTAAAATATCTTAATGTCAATCCAAATATAAAATGTTGTATTTTTCTTAATATATTGTGAGACATTTGGATTAAGATATAAAATATTGTCTTTCTCTTGATGTAATATATTTTTATTAGGAATTTAATTTACATTTGAACACTTTTTAATTGAAAAAATAAATAAAATTATTATTTAATATTGTGAATTTTTTAATTTAAATTTTTATTTATTTGATGTCATGTTTATTATTATTGTATGAATTTGTTCAATTACTTTATTTTTATGTATTTTAAATAATTTAATTTTTATTAAAAATTATTTATATTTTGTATGTTAGTATTTTATTCTTATATTTTAGGTATTATTTTAAATAATATAATTTCAATAAAAAAGCATTTCTATTTCTATGTTGCAGTTTAGTGTTTGGATTATTATTTTAAACCGTTTATTTTCAATTAAACCAATAAAATAATCTTTTATAAAAGAAAAAAAAATACATAACTATAATAAAAAATAAATTAAAATAGTACATGTATTTATAATAACAAAATTAAATTTTAAATATATTAATAAAAAAATATAAAAAAATAATATAATATAAATGGAATAGAGAAAAAAAACATTAATTTCTATCTAATATTTATGTACATGTGTATAAATGAAATATACATATGTATAAATTACATGCATATCATAATGTTTTCATATAATGTGTTAGTATAGATAAACATTTATATAATAAAAAAAATTCAAAATGCCATATATTCCAAAAGTATCTCACTACATGGATGTATTCCCTTCTCAACAATTTTTCTTAGAGAATAACTTTTCTTAGAGAAGAAGAAGATTCTAATAAGTCAAAGGAAGACTATTGAAGAATTCAAGAACACAATGGAAAATAATAAAGTGAAATATAAGACCACAGAAGAGAAGTCAAACTACATGAAATAATTAAAGTGGAAACATAATTTCTAGGAAGAGAAGTCAACCCACATAAATAATAAAATAAATTTGAATACCCAAAATAAGAAGTCGTCCCATGATAGGCTCCCATATTAGTATAAATAAAAGTTTGGGTTAGTTCATTTATACAGTCACACAGTTCTCCTTCTGCAATGTGCACTAGGTAGTTTCAGCTGGAGTTGCAACAATTTCACTATTTCTAGTTTTTAGTTCTCTTGGAGAGTGCACCCTCCTTGGGAAGGATATTATTGGTGGATCTTGGTGGTTTATATTGTGTGCTACCTTTGGAAGAATTTTGCTAACATTGAGTGGTGTTGTCTAGGTGCTTCATGCCAGTTAAAGTTGTAGTTGGAGTGCTAGTTCCAGTTGTAGTTGTAGTTACAGTTGAATTTGCATCTATAGTTGCAGTTGTAATTACGAGTTGTCGATTATGTGGTGCGCTATCTTCCTCTACTGATCCAACTATATTATGCGAGTTGTGTGGTGCTACTCAGTGCTCTACTGTCACTAGGGTTTGAAAAGAAGAAGATATAAGTATTTTTTATCAGGGTTTCTTCATTGTTGGTTTTCTCTTTTGAATAGAATTTGTTTGTAATATCCCTAATCCCACTGATCAAGATATTTTCTACTGATCTATTATTTTATCTTGCAGATATGATACACTGGGGGTTTATGGATGTGTTTCAGTTGTATGTTTGAGATCTTGATGGTTATTGCATGTGCTTGTGGGTTATTGCAAGTGCATGTTGGTTATTGCATGTGCATGTTGCATATTTATGGTTTAAAGAGCATATAAATAATGCATGTAGAAGTAAAGAACATCAAATGCCCAATATCATGTATTATATGGTTCGAGCATGGAAATACAATAGCCTACTGGAAATATAGAATATAAACGTCAACCAGAACTCATGGATCAACACTGGAATACAATCAAATAACATAAAAATATCTGTGATCATAAGATGATAGCAGATCTGATGCATACATGGATAGATCGGCAAAAATATGCGATTCTGGCGAAGTACAGTAATTGCTACCAGCTGGGAAACTCGTCCAGAATTTCAGACCGTCGAAATACACTGGAAACTACTCCAAAAGAAGCGCCCTGGCCTCTAGACTAAAATAGGTGAGTGTCGGATCTCCAATTTGGTATCTAAGGAACTGGATATGGACCCCTGGGGGTTTGCGCACCTCCTGGAGAACTGGATGTACCCCAAAGGATTCCACCAACAAAATATGATGCTATATGGCTCAAAATTATCGTCTCTCCAAATAAGGAAATGAGACAAAAGGATTTGTCTGGATCTCCTCTGAAACTCTTCATGCAACACCGAATGTTTGTCCGGAACTGTTTTTCCCTAAATGGCTGAATGAGTTGGTCTACAAGATTACACTCTTAGAATATGATGATAGATGGCTCAATAAAAGAATCCTAGTTGGGTCTCAAATGGGTTGGAAGGAAACTGCAAACTAGATATGGATCTCATGTAGCTCTCCAAACCCTCAAACTAACTTGCACCCTCACTGGCTAAGTTGTGCACTTTGTAATGGATACTCCTGAAAAGTACGGTGAAATACTTGGATGGTATCTCTGATGGGCTAGGGTGTGTCTCTCAACACCAAAACTAATCAATGGTGGTGGTTTCCTCCATAAATCCACAAAATAGTAAGGTCGGCTCTCCTCCTCTCAGAACTCTCAACATCAAATCATAGCATTGCATAATGAATTAGGTTGCTTTACCCTTCCTTTATAGCTTCCCAAAACCCTAATTCGTTGTTGAAATTTTCCCTCCAAGTGAATTTTACTTTATTTTATTATTCCTTGATTAAATCACTTAATTAATTAATTGATTAACCATTTTACCTCTAAAAAGTGATTTATCCATCCTGATGGCTTCTATGGCCACTGAAAGTCACTTCTCATCATCTTATCCTGTAGTGCTCTTCCTCCTGATTCCGATGAGCTATTACACTAAGAGGTTTCTCGAAGTAATATTCCCATTATGACCTTCTTAGTGAATTTAATTAAGATATGACCCATAATAACTCAAAATTACGAAAATCATCGGAATGCAATGAAACCAAATCCCAACTATGCGGAATGGATCCTGATGATGATCGATGCAATTAGGGCCTAAATAAACCCCTCAATATCTCCCGAACTCTCTGTCACTCCTATTTGGCTAGTTAGGTAGGCAATACACTCTGAAATGTTGTAATGTTATAATGTCCCAAAATGGGGACATTACAGTCCTCCCTACCGAAATATTGCTTGTCCTCAAGCAATAACTGAATCCCACTACATATGATATCGGGGTCCCATATCCACCTGTGTGACACAAGGTAGACTCCCCTCAATATGTTGTCTCTCAAAGTGCTCACCACGCATGACACCCACATGATCTTGATGAGTAGAATGATCAATGGCCAAAGAATATTAGTCAACTCCCCAAGCAACCACTCTACTCGAAACTCAACTCAACCAAACGTTGAACTACCAAGAACTCCAATCCTTGGATCCCATATCAGAATGTGAACTGCAATGCCCTATAGAGTATTTTTCTTTAACATATCAACACCATGAGTCTCCTACACATAAAATATGGCCTCAACCCGAAATGGGTCTATCCTACCAGACCATACCAAACTTAGCACGACCCCCACCGACTGAACATGATGTTGCCATAGTGAGGTACTACAAGACCTAAACGAATCACCAATGAGTGACATGATCTCCTCAATACTGAAACTCAATGGAAAATCAAAGAGACTTCTCCCTGCAAACGTTCGCTCATCTTCATCAGTCAATGAAATGCCCAACCCTATAATCCTAGGGTCGTATGCTAGTCTCTAACAGGGACCATCAGGTTGATGATGCTCTACTCTGATCATGACTATCTTCTCAAAGTATCCATATTGGGCCCTCCATGCATGGATCCTCATAATATGAAACAAACTATCGACCCAATGGACTCCAGGATCCCATGACAAATTCGGAATCTCATCACTTCCAATACCCACTAATTGTTGATGTGCCCTACTGGTAACTGTCGAAATCCATCCACCCTCATTCCAATGATAGTCTGAATATGTAGCAACCTCTGAGTTATCCTCTATTCCATGTCCTACGATACTCTCCATCATGCCTAGGACCTCAAATGTATGCCCGTGATGATCCACCCCTATCCTGTTGTATGCAATCAAGACACTCCTATCAGGTGGTCTCAGCCTACCAACTCTCCATGTCCCCTACCATTGTCTAGCACCCCCTATGTTGTTTTCAATGATAAAAGTGTCAGTAATGGCTATCATAAATATCTTCACCCAGCTGTAGGACTGGAAAGTATCATATGCTTTATTCAATCCCCAAGATTGGACCAAAATCTCATCCACTAGCACCCATGGTGAATAATCACCTAAACTCCAACTATCAGGTATAATAGTAGATAACTCCACCAACTACTGGTCAATATGTCTCCCTCCATCATCACTCAGATAGTTGTTTCTATTGTGAAGGTGATCTCCTAGAATTATGTGTTGCTGCAAGGGAGAGGAATCTCTATGCTCCACGAAGGGTGTCTCCTCCCTGTCATCCAATGCGTCCCCATGAATCCCACTATACATCTCTCTCATCATAATATGTCCAAGGTGTACTTCCGGATCAACCCCTATGTGGATCTCAACCAATCCTAGAACACAAATGAAAGCATTCTCGTAACTGCCCCTGGCTTTGGAATCCTCATGTGTATGTGTATGACCGATTGTCTCAGAACTACCCATGAATGGTGGCCCCTATGACACCTAGATATCCTCTAGCAATGTAACTGAGGAACATGTTTGACTCTGTCGAGATAGATATAGGGTATCTCTGACCAGTCTCCTCAAGGAGCTCATCTAATCTGGACTCTGATTCTTGAAGGTTTTTCTGTGTGCCTTCCAAGAATCCTCATGTGCTCACCAACTCATGACTGAGTCGGTCCACCTCAAGCTCATGCTCCCTCAGTTCCTTGTGATACATCTCACCAATATCTAATAGGTGATATTTGTTCATCAATAACTGCTAGTAGTCAACCCTCATCATAGTCACACTCTCCATGAGTGTATGGAAGTCATCAATGGCAAATCCCTTATCTGAACTATCATGTGCCATCAAGGCCCTCCAACAATAACCTGCCACCAATGTGTGTGTATCATCAATTCATCGAGTTGATTCCATGATCATGTCCTCACTGATTCTCAATTGTCCCGTCCAGTGTCGTGAATCCTGATCATAGTCCCACTGAGGTTCTACCTGATGCCCCTCACTGCTAGTGTCAATAATGGAATCCCCAACAACACACTCCTCAAAAGATAAGGCACTGAAATTCCCACTGTCCACTATGCTACTGAGTCCTCCTATAGGCCAGTGCACACCATCACCAACTGCTACCCCCATATGAATCACACTGTATCCTGTATGGGCAGTTGTGTCCCCCTATGCACTCATCCTACTAATATCATCTACGCCTAGATCCCATACAGATGTGTCTAGACATGTTCTATGATCATCTCGACCAATAAGGAGTGCATCCTCATCATTGTAGATCGATCCTGGGAGTAAGTGTCCCAACAAGTTGTCGGTCTCCACAACTTGGTCCATCAATGGAATCTCGAAGAGTGGTGACTCACTCTCCTCATATTGATAGGTATGTGTAAGGTCAACTATCTTCAAGCCATACCTCTCCTCCTAGGTATGGTCTACAAATCCATATGTTCCTTGTGTATAATCCCCACACAAGGCTCCTCTACCATATCAGGAATGTCACTGATATCCTCATGTGTCATGGCTAGCATAGGTGATTGAGAATATGAAAAATGTGGCTCGCTCATAGGAAACTCATCATCCTCCATACATGAATTCCTGGAAGCCATGTCTACACCCATAGGTAGGTCATCCAACCTCCTAATCTCATCATGTCTAAGTGTCAACACATATGAAGCCTCACAAGTGTCACCACTATGCTGAAGTATTGAATCCTCAACATTGCCTGATGGGGAAGATGAAGGACATGGGCTATAATCCTATCCATCCAACTGTCCCTCAAATGCGCAAGAGTTACTAGCTGTCGTCTCGGTCATCTGGTTGAGCTTGTAGTACATGTCTAGATTTTGTACCCCATCTCTATTAATGCATTTGGATGATCCGTCAAAAGAAGTTATGGTGAGTTTACCAACTTTCTGGATGAAATCTATGTTATGCTCCTGTTGTTGTTGTTATCCTCCTCTCAGAGGTTCTATGGGATGGTTCATGCCCCTAGGTCCACAGTACTCGACTAGTGTCATGTGATGATGGAAATCATAGCCCAACACTGCATACTCCCTGTTGTACTCTGCAATGTCTTCCACTTGAGTGGGCAACCTCTGTGATAATGGATGTTGTGTTGCTGCTAGTGGTGCCCTTTGAAAACTAGGGAACCATGGTTTGGGAATCCTACTCGAAGATGTGTATGTGCGAGTAAGTTTCTGGGGTCTACTGCCTGCCCCCGAGTTCCCCTATGCTGCATGTGGGGCTTGTGTGCCCGTAATGTCCACCATAGTCAATCTCTCAACCACCTAAGCCAAGCACTGAGACATGGTCCGTTGACTAGCTAACATATCACTGATAACCTGCATGAAGGCTGCCTCTAGTTCCATGGTGGCCTTACCAGTGCCCTCTGGCCTCTCATATCTGTCTCCCCACATACTCTTTGCCTTCTGGATCACTCACTGAACTCATCTACTTTATTCACAGGCTGGTAGGACTAAAGCTCTAATACCACTGTAATATCCTTGATCCCGCTGATCAAGATGTTTGCTACTGATCTATTAATATGTCTTGCAGATCTGATACACTAGGGGTTTCTAGATGCGTTTCAGTTGTATGTTTGAGATCTTGATGGTTATTGCATTTGCATGTGGTTTATTTCATGTGCATGTTGCATATTTATGTTTTAAAAAACATATAAAGGATGCATGAAGAAGTAAAGAACATCAAGTGCCTAATATTATGTATTATGCGGTTYGAGCATGGAAATACAATAGCCTACTGGAAATATAGAATATAAACATCATCCAGATCTCATGGATCAGCACTAGAAAACAATCAAATAACATAAAAATACCCGTGATCAGAAGGTGATAGAAGATTTGATGCATGCACRGATAGATCAACGAAAATATGTGATTTTGGCGAAGTACGGTAACCACTACCAGCTGGGAAACTCGTCTRAAAGTTYAGACCATTGGAATAGGCTGGAAACTTCTCCAAAAGAAGCACCCTGGCCTCTAGACTGAAATAGGCGAGTGTCGGATCTCGAATCTAGTCTCTAAGGCACTGGATCTGGACCCCTTGGGGGTTTGCGCATGTCCTGGAGCATGTGATGCACCCCAAAGGATTCCACCAATTAAATATGCTTCTATATGACTCAAAACAATCATCTCGCCAAATAAGGAAATGGGTCAGAAGGATTTGTTGGGATATTCTCTAAAACTCTGCATGCAACACCAAATGTCTATCCAGAAGAGCTACACCCTAAATGGTTGAATGAGTCCATATGTAAGATTCCACTATCAGAATCCGACGATAGATGGCTCAATAGAAATGCCATGGCTGGATCTCAAATGGGTTGGAAGGAAACTACAATCTGGATACAGATCTCGTGTAGCTCTCCAAACCCTCAAATTGACTTGTGCCCTCACTGTATGAGCTGCTCACTTTGCAATGGATACTCTTGAAAAGTATTGTGAAATACCTGGATGGTATCTCTGATGGGCTAGGGTGTGTCTCTCAACACCAAAAATGATCAATGGTGGTGGTTTCCTCTAGAAATCAATAAAAATAGTAAGGTCAGCTCTCCTCCTCCTCTGAGAACTCTCAACATCGAATCATAACAATGCGTAATGAATTAGGTTTCTTTACCCTTCCTTTATAGCTTCCCAAAACCATAATTCGTTGTTGGTCTATATTCCTTGATTAAATCACTTAATTAATTAATTAATTAACCATTTTACCTCTAAAAAGTGATTTATCCATCCTGATGGGTTCTCCGACCACTGAAAGTCACTTCTCATCATCTTATCTTGATACATTGTTCATGATTGTATTGGAATATTCTCTCTAAGAAATATTAGTTGGTTTTTTCTGAGAGTTTTAGGTTTTCCTAGGATATATATTATGTCTTCTTTTGCTTGTTTATTTGATGCTTATATATTTCAGTATATGGTTATTGAATGTTAAAAGAAAATCAAAATTCTATGGTAAATCTAATGTTAAAAAAACAAATGAAAATGTAACATGGTATTAGAGGAGGTTTCCTTGAGAATGGTCTAACCACTAGAAGGAATATCGTGAGATTTCTCGCTACAATTTTCCGTTGCATAGACATAAACCTGTAAATCTTGTTGATAAACTATTATAAATTTGTTGGCACAAATTATATCAAAGATGAGCTCACCTTTCCCTAATGCACCTTTTGTATTTCTTAGATTGACTTTCCATAAAAATTGAATTTTTAGGGTTTTAGGATTGTTGACATTTTCCTGGACATTGAACCTTGTCATTCAGATTTCTAACTTTTTCTTGTTGGTGTAATGTCTCAGATTAAAAGAAAAATTTGGATGGTACACTTGTATATAAGATGAGGGTGTTTGCAGGAGACATACACTTAGAAAGATGACATTTATCCAAGCATTGATAGTAGATCGAAAGGGATATTATATCTAGTACACTCAGAGGAAGACCAAGAGTTGGATACAGTAGTGACGATACATCCTACAATATATGACAACTCAAATAGGAAAACAACAACTTGACTTCAAGTTTGCATATTAGGTTTGATATTTTATATTGTTGCAACCTAAGTAAGTGTTGTAACTAGAATAACAATATTTAGAATTCTATTACTATTATTGCTATCAAATGTGTTGAATTACTAAGAGGGGGATTGAATTAGTAATGAGAAATTGTAGAAATTATTAACCCTTTAAACCACAATGTATAATTTTTTACTTATTCAACCATGTTCATTTGTTCATCATCAATATCTTACTATAACATAATCATTAACATTCATCAATGCATCCCCCATATGGGGTGCCACGTTGTAGAGCCGAGACACATGGGAAAATGCTAGGCTGCACCATTAATACAACCCATCGGCAACCATCCCTTCAACATTTAAATGGGAATGATCCCATGCATGATTAACGAGGATATGAGGCCCTTCGTGCAAGTGAATAAGATAGCACACCAAAGCACTAGGAGACCAGCCTTAATGGCCAAGGAAATCACCATCATCCTCATCCTTATCAACCACGTCGACAACAATGAGAGGTATTCGAATTTCATAGAGCCGAACGGAGAGCCACCAGAGTTCTGGAGCAGGGTTATTCATCTGCTGGCAACTTCAGATATCTCTAGGTTCTTCAACATGCCTAGGGCACAAGGAACGCCATGTAGGGGCGCAACCTGGTACTCATTTGAATCACGTAGGTAGAGGTAGAAGAAGTTCGAGAAGGTGTTGGCCCTGGCGTCCTCGCGAAGAAACAGGAATTCTGGGAGACCTCGAACACCTCCCATG
>SNQJ01S0009172.1:0-24773 GCA_010110895.2 Picea sitchensis | reverse complement strand
TAAGAACAAGATCACTGAGAAATACACATCCACAAGAGACACAACATTTATCCTGGGAAACCCTCTAGGGGAAGAAAACCCAACAAAAACTTCCTTATCATAAATAGCTTATACAATGTTCAAGATATAACTCAACCAATACAAAAAATCCTCCTCCAAGAGATGCTCCACCCTTCTTCTCCTCTCTCCAATTTGAAAATGCAACTTGCCTCATAAGAGAATGAGCAAGTGAAGTGTGTGTAAGAAGTGAGGCGCTAGCCTCTTATTTATATCAATCAGGCACGTGTGAAGAGTCACCATCTGGAAGGGCCGACCTCTCACTTTGGGTGGGTAAACCCACCTTTAATTAATTATGGCCCTTTCATTATAATTGTTGGGGCCGACTTCTTATTCTGCACATTATAATTGTCTGATGACCAATCCGCAAAAGGGTATTTGGTCCTTATACAATTACCGACTTGATTAATCCTCAATGGGGATTAATCTAATAATAAAAATAATAATAATGACATGATTAATCCACAATGGGGATTTAATCCAATGAAAAAATAATAAGAATGCTCTTCGCAGTTACATTATTTCAACAGATTTCACCTCCGAAAATACCGCGTGGTTACAGAGCAACTCACCCGACAGAGGAATTCACCACCTGTTATGTTGAGGAATATGTATTTTGCTGTGAAAAAGAAAAGAATGACCCACCCACTGGTGCATCTCCGGATGAAGCGACTCAACTGAACAAGCGGTGGGCACATAAAGCCAGTGAATAAAATGAAGGCAAAGCAGCACAGGGGCCATTTCCCTTGGCCTATCTTGAAGGAAATTGGCAGGACCAACATCCTTTCACCAAGTTGGGTTACCTAGCACTAATATTTGAAATGTGGAGCATGCTGGATGATTAGATATTTCGTATCGTTCAAATCGACCATCGACTCGACATGTTGTATGCTTCACACTCCAGGACTCTCCCGAAAAGGCAGTGCCCTACATGCGTGCAAGCTTATGCATTTCCTGCAGGATGGCAAAGGCACGGGGAAGAGGACGAGCCAGATGGTTAAAAGGTCTTGTGATGTTCATAGTTAGCAATCTCTTTTTGTTTCAGAACAAAGTTTTATCCCAGTTAGATCATAGTCATGTTGTAATTAGGTTGTTAGAATACAGATTGAAGATAATGGATATGCGTCCTGGTTTCCTTCAGGAAGGACAACACTCTGATAATTTTGTTTGTTTGAACACAAGTGGCATAGAATGTCCAACTGTATTGGTTTCCTGTTCAGGCGGGATAGCTGGCATCACAAATAGACTCTGTAACTTTGCAACTCTAATATAAACAAGATCCTCCCTTTTTTACTTAAAAAAAAAAAACATTCATCCATGCATAATAAATGATAAAAAACACATCCACACAATGCACAATACACCAATATTTATCTGGAAACCTAATGCGGGAGAAAACCACATAATTGGTTTCTTATATGTCAAGAATTACATTAAAGGAAGCACCAACTTCCAATTCTCCAATTACAACTCAAATGAGGCTCTGACCTTGTAGTTTCTTAGGCTACAACTTGAGGGAAGCTCCACCTGCCCAATTCTCTAGCTACAACCCCCTATGTTCTCCAGATACAACCAAAAGGTGGATAAAACCACCTATCCTTGATCCATCCAACCACCCTGTAATATGAGTAGAATGATGGAACCATTGTCACACTATCACTGTGAGATATACTGATGTAAACCTTTACCAATATGTGTCGCTGACATGTAATCAACCTGTGTAATTGTCTTGTAACCAACTTGTACATGTGTCTTTCTTGTACCAACAAAGATAAATACACCAACAACATGTACCAAGACTCTCCTCAATATATCAGATATGGTAACATAGATCTTATACCCAAAATCATAAGAATATCACTCAAACCATGTGCCAACAATGCACACCAATCATGTACAACAACCATGTACATCACCACTATACAAATATAACCAAAAACATGTACCAATAATGTATCAACAACAAACCAAAATATTCCCCAATATTACCATGTACCTCACTCATATACCTCTACCATATACCAATAAAAATCCAACTAAGTGTTTCCTATGTGAAAAAGATAGGAACGTTGAATTCATGCAATATATTAAATAAAAGGAAACTTAGAATCATAAAGGAAGGGGTTAAAATAAAATATGATTTATGCTAGTAAAACATTTAATTAAAATCTATCTATGAGTAACTATGATCGATTTCATGGTATTATTTTTGTGGATAGATTCATACAACTAACATGTCCATACAAGAGCAATCAAAGAGAAATTGATTTTCATCTTCAACCCTCCCTTTTAGTGTCAAAAAAATGATAGATTCTTTCATTCTATTGCATTTGCTTTTTATTCTTATTCTATTTTATAATGAAATAAATTGTTGATCAATTTTTTTTTTATAATTGAATATTTCATAAAGATTTGAAAGATATTTGATTCTTCTAATAAATTTAAAATATCTTAATGTCAATCAAAATATAAAATGTTGTTTTTATCTTAATATATTGTTGTGAGACTTTTGGATTAAAATATTTAATATTATCTTTTTTTTATATAATATATTTTTATTAGAAATTAGATTTAGATTTTAACACTTTTATTTTAAATAAAAAAAAAAATATTAATATATATATATATATTATTTAATATTGTGAATTTTTGAATTTAACTTTTTATTTATTTGATATTATTTTTATTATTTTTCTTTGAATTTGTTTAATTTTTTTTAATGTGTTTTTCTTTTGAAGATCCTTTTTTTTTTTTTTTATGTGTTCTCCTTTTGAAGATTATTTTAAATAATTTAATTTCAATTAAAAAGTATTTATATTTTCTATGTTAGTATTTATGTGAATTATTTTTTTTTAATGTGTTTTTCTTTTGAAGATCTTTTTTTTTTTTATGTGTTTTTCTTTTAAAGATTATTTTAAATAATTTAATTTCAATTAAAAAGTATTTATATTTTCTATGTTAGTATTTATGTGTTATATTTTGGGTACTACTTTAAATAATATAATTTCAATAAAAAAGAATTTATATTTTGCATGTTAGTCTTTTCATTATTATTTTAAACAATTTATTTTCATGTAAACTAACAAAATAATTATTTATAAAGAAAAAAATAATCCATAATTATTATAAAAATAAATTAAAATGATACATATATTTATAATAACAAAATTATATTTTAAATATATTAATAAAAAAATATAAAAAAAAAAATTAAAAAAAAATTAAAAAATAATAATATAATATAAATGTAATAGAGAAAAAAAACTTTAATTTCTATGTAGTATTTATGTACATATGTATAAATGAAATATGCATATGTATAAATTACATGCATATCATAATGTTTTCATATAATGTGTTTGTATAGATAAACATTTATATAATAAAAACTATTTTAAAATGCCATATATTTCAAAAGTATCTCACTTAATATATTACATACTACATGGTGTTAGCATGTGGGAGTGCATGCTTCTTAAAATAATATAAAAAATTTAATAAAAAAAAGGATGGGAAACATTATCTTGGAAAACCCTAGATAAACTTTATAGAAATTATCTTTAGAATTGTTGATGTTTAGATAATATCGGGAAGACATTCTCTAAAGATAATAATTAATAATATAATTATTAATTGATTATTAACTATAGTATATAATAAGTAAATAATAATAACAAATAGTTATTGATTATTCAAGGGACGCATCCTTTCATGGATGGTCACCTTATGTTCCCTATATATGGAACACTTATCATTGTAATAATATATCGAATATCTCTCATATCTCATATGAAGAAAAACAACATGGTATCGGAGAAGGACTGGGCTTGACTCCTTCACGGGAGGGCCCAGTAAATGAAAAATAAATGGAATCCTAAGTTAGCCTAGGTGCTACTGGAGCTATAAAGTAACCATTTATGAGAGTTGTCTTGAATTGGCTAAAACCTCTGCGGTTGGATGTAAGATCCAAATCTATGAGATTTTTCGAATGCATATAATTGGCTTGCATTAAAGTAAAGCACTCCTATGTCTCATTATAGAGAATATCCAATTAAATCTGGAATTCTTAAATGAAATGTTTGGAGAAAACGTACAAATTGTGCACATGAAATACTATCTGCCATGTTGGAGAGCAGACCTTGTTCTAGGTTTAAGCGTACATTCAAATGGGATTGTTCTCACAGTTTTGTTCCCACAAATTCTAAACAATAGGGAATCGTGCTCATACTTGCTTCATTTCTTATGTTCATGGATATCACCACACATTCTATTTGGGCGGTTTTGATAGTGGCAATTGTCTTTAAATTCACTGTCGGTGCAACTTTGAAAAAGGGTTTCAATCAAGGTTTGGGAAAACTTCCGGCGAGTGCTTTAGCTCTTGTTGTTGGAATGTTGGTTTACTATAGCGGCCCAACAATAGAGCATGTTCTCTTGCCACTTTTGCGAAGATGTATCCAAAGAAGAAATGTTATGAATATTGTTTCACAGTATTCGTTTTGACATTTTGTTATATCCTGGATTCTAGTTCAACGTTTTTCCTAACATAGTACAGACTGTAGCTGGCCCATTTTTAAATCCGGAAAGAAACCTACGCTATCACTAGGGTTATGCTGAACATCTCATGCTTTTGAATGATATGGGAAGGAGTGATCTGGAGAGAAAAGAGGTCAGGGATTGTTATAGCATAGATAGAAGAAAGGATGCTCTAGTGCTTCCATCGCTCTGGCTCTTTTCTTCAGAATTGGAAATGTATATTGTTGTCTATAAGTAACGGAAGATCCTACCGTTGAGTTGAAGTTTTCAGTTTTCTTGTCATTTTGAAAATTGAAGAATGTAATCAATTGATGCGACTTACTAGGAACGTTATGTGATATATTCCCGTTTGGCATTTTTTAATAACAAGGATTATAATATTCCATGGACTCCTTTGGTAAAGATTACAATTAGAAAGTAGATACTTTTCCAAATCAAACGATCATGTTATCTAAAGTTAGCTCATCAACGTTAAGAGGGAGGTATGGTGTTTTCTCTCCTCTAGTCGACTAACTCCTATGGACAAGGGTTTTGTAGTGGCCATAGTAATTTAACATACAGTAATTCTACAACAAGACAGTAACTTCTACTAGATTTATGAAAATTCAATAATTCCTTTCTATTTTAACACATACGCATGTAAATTTAACAACGAATATTAAAATTTTATAACAGATTAAAAACAAATGCATAATTTTAAATACCTGGGTCTGATGCTAACCCTCCGTCTGTTCGCTTGCCTTGTTGACCACTGTTGAACTGTGTAAACACTTCCCAAACCCTTGTTCCACCCTGCCAACTAGGACAACTTCCTAGCTCCAGGATATCATATGGATATCTTGGCCCCCGTGCCCCAAACCTCCAGCAAACCGGTGCCTGTACTGAACCTTCCTGACTACAGAACTCCACTCTCCTCCCTGCCAATCCAAGAGAGCCCCCCAAAATCAATCCCAATCTCCTATCGAATGATCCCCTCCTTCCTAACCTCCTCCGCTCATATCCTCCTGCCTGCTTCACCGCCTTTTTTTCATTTACTTCCTTACCTATCCATTTATTACCTTATCTTATCTTTTCATAGTTAATGCTCCTTATCCTTTCCTTTATTATTTTATCCTCTCCTAATTAATATGTTATCCCTTTCGTGTGCCAACCTTTAATTTAAACAATATAACTTATTAATCTTTTAAGTTAATACTCCGTTATTAAATGTAATAGGTGGATAATTAATTAATTAGTTAATCAAAATTATAACCTTTAAATTAATTAATAAATGCTTATTTAATATCATTAGTCCAATCTTTGTTTAGTTATTAACATGGTAGGAAAAATTAATTACCTAATAAATCTTTTAATTAATAATCCCTAAGTATATATTCTACTAGAGCTGTTACATACAACCACCCTTGGGAAGCTTCGTCTTCTTGAAGTTAAGGTGTCTTATGGTACAAAGGAAAAGAAACACGGTTTACACATTCATAACAAGTAGTAGGCATTATTAGTAAGTAAGTCAGGAAAACTCATACATACTAGTGTATGTACCAAGAAATGCATGTGTAGCTAGTACATACAAGTCCTAGATGTATGCTAATAATCAAAACACTATCATCCTTTAGTAATTTATGTATGCATCAATCGGTCAGCCAAGACTAGTCTTTTATAAAAGACAACAACCAATCAATTGTTTAGAAAATCCTTTGATTACTATTATCGATTCAACAATTTTATTTTAAACAAGCGTGGTTTAGTTAATTAATAGTGAATATTCATATATGCACATTTCTCTCTTTTTTTTTTTTTTGAAGGAAAACATTAGAATTCCACCACAAGACTGATCTCCACCATCTCAACTATTACTACTCATCCTTCATAACCTACTTCCATATCCATTCTATCCTTCCTCTACTAGACCATCTTGGAGTGTCAACTATATTGACCTAAGTCCAAATAGAACTGAAATGGCCAATTATTAAGCTATCTCGACCAAGCTTCCTAGCGGTATCCTAACAGTCATCATCCTGCGTCCAGGGAGCATGAACTAACACCTTCCTCCCATGAATTCAGGCTTTAGAGGATACATGGGAAATGCCTCCACCCCTAATAATAGGACTAGGGTCCACACCCCTGCACAATGGGAGGATACACAATGGTGGGTAGGAAATGCCTCCCCCCCTCCTAATGGGACTAGGGTCCACACCCCACCATGGAACATACAATGGCACCGTGTTGCTAGAGGTTTTTGTCATCGTTTATTAGGTTTTGGGCAGGTGTCATTACCTAAAATCATGCATTGAATCACATATCATAACAATGCATCCAAATAATATAAATTCCACATACAATATTCATGCCATGGTACATTAGGTTAGTGGTCTGATATCCACTTTCATCATCATTATCATGGCTATTTCATAGCCCTTAACTTGTAGATTAGTCTGTAACACAAGCTCATGCATTTCTATGCATTATCTTCATATAATCGCATACTATCGCTCCCGTTTCAATTTAGTATCCTGTCTTAGATAATTAACATCAAAGTTTTCCAATTAGAAATGGATCTCATAATATCCTGTAATTCAATTTCAACATTTATTCATAAGATTATCATTTACCCAAAATAGATTTCATCATATCAACATCATCCTAATAGTATTTTAAACATTCATAAAATTCTTCATTCTCTGCTTGTGTCACATCATATACATCATCATCAATAACATTTAAACATTAGTAGAGTGCATTCAGTAGTAGATCGCATCATATACATCATCATCAATAACATTTAAACATTCATAAAAGTTCATAATTTAAAGTTTAAGTGTATCCTTAATAGTTTCATTAGGCTAAATAAAGTATATGAGCCTCGGTAATCACGGGCTGCCCTAAGTCCAAGGTGGTGTTACATACACCCAACCTTCGAGAGACATGTTCTTGAGGTGGTCAAAATGGTGAGGGATAATCTCGCCGTAGAGTCCGACAGCTCAAGAACCATCTTCCCAAGTAGCAGATCCTAGACTATACTTGTCATGGACAACAACTTGAGTCTACCATCACAGTTCACAGTGCAATGGGACTCTGGGTCCAATATCATGTGGTTCTACCGTGAGGAGTTCCCGATCCGATGCACCTTCTATTCTTCCAATTTGGTTTATGTGATTCATCAACAACATAATGGCATTAAAAGCGGATACATGAAATACATTATGAGATTTATGCAAGAGGGGTGAGTACGAGACGATAGGAAGCGGGTCCAATTTTGTCTTGGATCTTGAATGGTCATCATCGAGGTGACAAAGTTGTCCCCTTCCCAAACCATATAGTACTCTTATTAGGCCCTGATACGAATGAAAACTGGTCTCCCACTTCATAACTTGATTACGTCTGTGTGCATTTGCATAGCTTTTCTTCCTATATGTGCTTCCTTTAGTCTCTACCTAATCTGAATCACTGTTCCTCCATTTCTTGAATCAATTCTGGCCCAATTGTTACTTGGTCTTCAAGTCTATCCCAACTCAAAGGAATTCTGCATGGCCTCCCATAAAAATCTTAAGTAGGGTGGCATTTAGATGGAGCTATATTAACTATTATTGTAGGAAAAATCTACCAAAGTGGTACTTCTCCCAGGTTTGGTCCCACATGCATTACATACATCCTAGCATGTCTTCCATGACTTGATTTAATCTCTCTTTTCCCATCTATTTCGGGATGATAAGTTGTTGATTAGGGGTTAGCCTAATTCCCCAATGTTGGTTGCAAACTTGTCCAAAACCTAAGTGAATCTGGAATACCTATCTGTGAAATAAGATTCTTGGGTATCCCGTGCAAATGGATGGCCTTGCTTACAAACACACGTGCAACATAAGTGACATCGTGGGAGTGTCTCTAACTTGAGAATAAAATGAGCACTCTTGGTTGCTTATCCACTATCAAAAGAATGGCATTGTCTATGAGATGTGAGTGATGTGGCAGCCCTACAACAAAATCCATTGAGATAGCTTCCCACTTGGACATAGGGACATCATGTGGTTGTGAGACTGTCGGGTGATGGTGGTCGGCTCACTTATGGACACTCTGGGCATTTAGCGACGAAATGGACTACATGGTCTTCATGCCTACCAGGAAAGAAAGAGATTTCTCATATCTGATACATCTTCTTCACACCCGGATGTGCCCGATAAATTTCTCTATGGGCTTCCTTCATTATGATGCTTTAATGTCCCCATTCTCGGGGATGTACATCCTTCCTCGATATCTTAGCAGGTCATCGTTTCGGACTATATCCTTGCATACTTTGGATCAAAATCGCCTCCCACACCGGAGGTTTGAAGTAACCTTTAAATACCAATATCTCGTTGGGTTGTGCCAACTTACCGTTCCTTAGATTGACCTTTAGATTGCCAGGAAGATCACCACGTGGTCTCCTCAGGGCATCTGCGACCATTTTTCCTTTCCCTTGATATGGAAAATATGCCGTCGTACTCACTCATAAACTCACTCTAATGCCTTTCACCAGGTGGATCTCTTTGGGTGAAGAGATGTTTAAACTTTGATGGTCAATTTTGAGCTCAAAGTTTCACCACTTTCCCTGAATAGTTCTTCCAAAGTCTCAAAGCTAGCATTCGGTTGCCAGCTCTAAATCATGAGTCCGCATTATAACTCTTAGTGCTTCTTCAACTTCCTTGGCCTTTGTAGGCTATCACTCTCATCACCGCGTGCTTGACCTAACCCTTGTGAGGCATCCATGTAGTCTGTGAATTCCTTTTCCATATCGGCACTCATAGGGTGGTTGCCTTTGGTTAATAAGCTCTTAATCTCGATGAATGCACTATCATTCTTACGTCCATTCATACCTAACCCCCCCCCTTGCATTGCAAAGTGGTGATGGGTTTCACTATTTTGAGAATCATTCTACAAATATCATTATTAACATGCTAGCCCCATGAAGCTTCTCACCTCATGGAAGTGAGTTTGTGCTAGCCACTTCATAATGGCATTTACCTTTTCTGGGTCCTGAGATTCCTTCCACGGAAATGATATGACTAAATAGTGGATCTCTTTACGGAAGAAGGAACGCCGATAGCTTCCCATACAATTTGTTCTCTCTAAAATAGGACAACTTCGCACAAGTGTTCCTCATGTTCTCTTTCATTCTTGAATAGATGAGGATGTCATCTAAAAGACTTGTACAAGATGGTCGTGCTTCTGGAATGCGTTGTTCATGAGGCTCATGAATCTTTCTTTGGTGCATTGAAGTGTCGAAGCTACTACAACAATTTCGTAATGTCAAAATAGAGTTCGAAGGTGGATTTTGGGATATCACCTTCCTTAATCCTTAATGATGATACCTAATGTAAATCAATCTTTGAGAATGCCGTTGCTCCTTTCGTCCGAAGAGGTCGTCTATTACGGCATCCCGGGTACCTGTTACTTCCGCTGTGCTTGCGGTTCAAGTCCTGTAGTCTATACGGTCGGTATGGATCATCCTTCTTCTTTACAAAATTACCCGGTGCACCCAAAGGTGAGACAGGTCTTAGCCCTAAGTCCATTAACTCTTTCATGCATTTGCAATTCACAAATTTCTGGTGTTGTCATCCAATATGGAGTCTTGGAAGTCGGTTTTACGCAGTTTTAGCTCAATATTAAATCAGCTCCCTCTCGAGTAATACTACAGTAAATCGTTAGGAAAAATCACGAAATTCTAACAATATTGGGCGGTATTGATCGATGAGGGTCCCTTCAACTCATTCACTACTTCCACTACATACAATGAAACACCCTTGTCTCAAGCATCATAACCATCATAGTTGATATAAACATAGCGACACTGCTCGTACCTTGGATCTCCTTGGTCTTCCTTCGCCATTGACACAAAGCGCCCTCTTGTAAAATTGATACCAAATCTCGGTGAGATGCCCCTAGCAATCCATTCAATGATTAGGTCCTTATGCGGAAGCACGATGACTTATACGCTTTCAACCTGGTAGTACACACCTCGAGGTCTACTATACAATTATCGACACTAGGTCCTCTTGCTTGTTTTTCCCCCGAAGCCATCGACTTGTTTAAAGTCATCATGCTCATAGGATTCCAACCCATAACTCCTAATACGGATGGTGAAATGAAACTATCGTCACACTGAATCAAACAAAATCTTAACATTGATATGATTTGGCGTGCCTGATGACTCCATACTCGTGGATTGATGTTAGGCCTAGCGATTATTCTTTGTTGTGTAAATCGGTGGCGCTGCCTCTCCCCATCGGTGTCTTCCTTCTCTATGCACAAACCTGATTGTAACTCTAGGCGATCACAACGGTAATGGGGTCCCCTGCAACCCCAACAAGTAACAAGATTGAACTGTGCATTGTTATGTGACGCCTGCGAAATGAGTTACGACTCGCGAACGCATTTCGCCAAGCACTCTACGTCCGGCTCACGGTCGATCTCATTCATTCATGGGCAGGCGGCTCATTCAATTCCCTACTAGAATATTTGATGAAAACCCGATCCGCGGGTCATAATTTTACCTGCGGCTCTTTACGCGCCAGTGAACTCTCCGTTCGGGTTTGATTTCTTACTACGATGTCGAGTTCTTGTCCTCGAACTCCCCAAAGCGCAATTCGCGATGTGCTCCTTCCTCGGCCTTAGCCCTTCTTGGATATAACCCTGGTGTATGACCACTTCTCATAAGACTGCAGCCTTATGTCTTTTGGGATTTCCCAAATCAAAAAGTATGACCTCTTGACCTCTTGACTCCAAATATCATACCCTCACCTTCAACCCCTCATACGGATTTATACCACGGTCCCGCGATACTATCTCCTGAATTCTGATCTTGTCTCTATCTGCATTTCGGACATTGCAATGCCGAAATGCATAAACACTTTATGCACAGGATCCCCGATATCCTATCCGCGATATGACATCGGCTAGGTCCACAACAACTTTCACCTGCTGTGATTCGGTGCTCGGATCTCCATACGTCCCAACAAATGGGCGATACGGGTCCAATCTCGTGCTTTCAAGACTTTTGATGCTCCGAAAGTCTTACCCTCGGGATTCGTGATCCGTCGAATCTCGATATGCTCCAAATTCCACTAGCCTTCTAGCTAGACTTTTGGTCCACATGACCTACCCCTATATGACCACGGACATACCACCTATCGGGGTTTCCGACTTTCCAATGTCGAAACATTTATGTCCTCAGGATTCGCAATCCTCCGAATCCCGATTCCCTGATGTGAATCTCCTATCGGGACCTTTCTCGAAGGCTTCGATAAACCACGCATCCCTTGAATATGGATGATCCACACCTATTCCATGATTTCATGACTTATGAATGTCCCAAGCGCCTCGTCTTCAAGACTCGTGAAATGTCGAACTCCGATGCACCAGTTTGACTTTCTATCGGGACTTTCCCTGATAATCTGGATCTCCGCCATGTGTTTCCTCAAGATGGATGGTCGGATCCGGTCTTCAATTCGAGTTTCGATACCCGATAAACGAATCCTCTTTCAACTCAAAAATCGGTGTAATATACCCGAAGGGTCTCGATTTCCACCCGTCAATGCTCCCCAAATGGACGGGAGGTCCATATCATTAAGGACTTTCCTATAAATTCTCGTCTCTTGTCACCGTGACTTAATTTCACGGCGTCATTATCGATACACGACCGAGACTTTTGCTACGGCGTGAAGGGTTAAACCCGATGCACCTCTTTTGTCGCGTCACGACGGCTAGCGATATTTGATGATCCAACGACTCACAATCTCCCCTTCTATAGGCTGCTCCTATTCTCTCCCGGACATGAAATCTTCAACGATCCAGATCTCTTTCTCGGCCTGATCTGATGGTAGTTGTGCTCTTTCCTGAGCTTCTGCAATTTCTTTCAGTGCTTGGGAAAATTCCAAGTTCCCAAAGGCCTCAACCTTTCCTTCTTTCCTCTTACAGCTCTTAGACTCTTCACGCCGCGTGTAAGCGTTGTTCCTCCTGAGCTTTGGTTACTCAAAACTCATTCAAAGGGTCTTGTAGCTCCTACAGTCCTTACAGTCACGACTGTGTGCACCAAAAGCACTCGACCTCCTGAGATTATCCCTCTTCGAATCCTTGTGAAGTTCTTTGACTCTATTCGCTTTGCAGGTCCTCACACCGCATAAAGTTCTACCTCTCCTGAGCTCCTCACACGCTCAGACCCCTAAGGGTTTTTTGTCTTTCTTCCCTTCTCCCTCGGATGGAGAAACTGATTCCCTCCTAGCTATCCTTCAACTGAAGAAACCTATTTTTGAGTCCTTCAAGGTGTTCAACAAATACCGAATCGTTGGACTCTTCTTCAATTCTGAACTCAAAAGTTCTCTTCTCCTGTGCTGTCAGCACACTTACTTAATACTTTTGGCGGTATCTTCTCGAGCGTTTAGCGGTTATGTACTTGTTTGTGCACCCGTGGCTCAATGTACGAAGGCTCGGGGATCCTCATTGATTTTGTTTCATCATGAACTTCTCAACAGAGGTCTTCGTTGTGCACTCTATGAAACTGCTCAATGCCCACTTGGTAGAGCCTCCCAGAATCTCATTGATTCGATTCCATACTATGAACTCATAGCAGAGTTCCTTCAAATGCACTACTATGCATATGATCAATGCCCACCTAGCAGAGCTCTGAGAATCCTCGAGAGATTACGTGCATGGCTGTGTCTTCTCCCACCTGACCTTGCCTCCAGGTGTTCAACAACCTTGATGTCTTTCTCTGAGTTATTGACTCCAGTTCTTAACGCGGCACGTCTTTGTCGATCATGAGAATTGATACAGCCTTTGTTACTTGCGGCTTCTCAGAGCCATAACATTACGTACACCCTCACGGTATGAGTACTCAAAGAACTTCACAATCGGTATACTCACCCAAATGCAAACCTAGGTATACATCTACGACATATAAGAACAATCCGCAGGACATTCATTCAACACACAATAATGAAGGAAAAGCTGCTCTTTGTATTAAAATGGAAAATGCTTGTTTGTACAAGGTGTTCTGACGACTAACTAGGTCTCTCTCTTCTCTTTCGCTCTCTACTCGCAGATTCTCTCTTTTATCTACCTCTCTTCCCACCACCTTACAAAATGAGATCATTTTTTTAAAATGACTCTTCACTCCAACCTACCTATTCAATTACATTGAATGGGTTGTCTATTCCGAGCATCTAGATCCGGATCTTAGCCTTTCAAAACGTAATGGCCTATCTACTCTGTATGCCTACACAAGGCACGACTTCACAATAGCGGCCTAGACATTTAAGTACATTCAATTCAGATTTTAAATGAGCTTGCACCTCTCTCTTTAATACGTATTTGAATTCGTTGGCGTGGCTAGATGGTTGGTTGGCTGACATGGAGAAATGCTCATGCGTATGCTCCTCATATGAAAATTCATGAGCTCCTGGTCACGAGCTTCCCATCTTTGATGTTAAAATCCTCCTGGATCCCCGAAATCATCCTCACAGGTTGTTCATCTCCATCTCATGATGTTCTTACAGCGGCTGCTTCTTGCTGCTTCTTCCTTTCTTCTCGGTGCTCCTGTTGGCGGGTTTATCTTGCGATCAACATCGGCCTTTTGATCTCCTGATCCGCGCATCCGGTACTCCAATGGGTACGGATTGCGGTACTTCGGTCTCCCCGGTACGCGAAATTTTTCAGCACTTGGGTGAATCGCTTGTGATCTCCCATGCCTTCATCTTTATCTACTTCCAACCTCACCTATTGGATGTGCATTTCTGCTTTTCATACCCTTTACATATATCTAGGGCTTCAAATTGTTCCCATAGATCAACAAAACAAATGTGGTCTGCCTCTTCTTCCTTTGCTGCAAACTCCCTGTTGCGGTCTTTTTCCTTCCTCAAGAAATATTGGGCCATTCCTGAGAATGCTCATCATTCTCTTAGCTTCTTCTATTTTCGGCTTAGGTGCTATGGCTTCCTCGGCTTCTGGGCTGAAACATTGAGGCAGCTCTCGAATTCTCATCTTCTTCTTAAGCTTTTTAGCCAGGCATCTTCCAAAGTCTACTCCAGTTCTTCTTTCCTGATAGTCTCGGGTTGGTTGTCCTCCTACTATTGTTGCACCTGCAACTTGTACTTCTACCTCCTCCTGGGACAGTGGTAGGAATACTCCAATTCCTTCAATCATCAGAATATTATCCTAATATTCCTCCTCGTCAAATTTGTACTGTGATCAAACTCATCATGAGCTCACTCATCATCCTCTGGCCAATCCAAACTCATCTTCTCATCCCTACCTAGCTGGAAATACAGGTTGTTCCTTTGCCCACACGAATCAGGATCTGTTGTTTCCCTGGCAGATTATGAGATCCATTGATCCCATCTTCATCAACAACCCTTGCTATATTGAACGCACCTCCGAGTCCATGAGACTTTGAGAACCAGTCTATCATCTCTACCCACCTAGCGATTTGAGATGCTCCCACTTCCCTCCTTGCAGTACATGGAATCAACTGATTCCATCTATGTTCCCTTTCCCACCTAGAAAACTAGAAACCTTTTTGTTGTTGTCCTCACGGCGATCACCTTGAGATTGCATTAGTGTTATCATTTCATTGCCACGACAATGTAATTCCTTGGTTGTCCTCACGATGGTTAGTGAGATCCCGCGACCTCAGCTCTTTGCCACGGCAGATTTGAATTCTACTCTTCCCTCACAGTATTTGAGATC
This sequence comes from Picea sitchensis, assembly GCA_010110895.2. NCBI lineage: Eukaryota > Viridiplantae > Streptophyta > Pinopsida > Pinales > Pinaceae > Picea > Picea sitchensis. The sequence continues at coordinate 9,470 of SNQJ01S0009172.1, read as the reverse complement.
CTCAATTGATCCCATTTCATTCTCCTCACCAAGAATGTCCCCAATCTCTAGTTCCACATGCACGGAACCATTTCCTCAGTCTATTGGGGTTTCAGCATACCTCAACCATCCTCTTAACAACCTTCATTGTCTTATTACCATCAACTCCTTGACTGAACATTTTGTGGCGGCTTCTTCGCGGGCCATTCATAAACCCATCTCGACCTCTTATCGCCACATCTCAATTGTTCATCCAGTCTCGCATTCATCTCAGTGAGTTATTCATCCCATTCTGCATCACTCATCAACTCTAGGTCCTTTCTCCTAGCAAACCTACTGCCTTCAGTAGCCATGTCGTTGTCCCTGTCTGCTCTCCTAGAAAACCTGTTGTCACTGTACATCCTGATTGTTTCCAACTTCCTCCTATAGTCCTACTAACTGTCTACAGACTATTGCCTACCTGCAAACAAATCTTACAGAGTCGATGCGCCTTTTTTTTCTCGTCTTCTCCCTGCGGCAGAAATATACAAATAAAGTTCTGGCTCGATACCACTTGATGTGTCGATTATACTACGCCCTTCTGCACGAGAATGCTCTGAGACAAAGAATCGATACGTACCGCCGGTGTGTCGAGTGTAACTACCCTCTCTATGCCTCTTCACCTTTGAAATATGAATAAGAATCGGGATCGATACCACTTGATGCGGTATTTCGCGGGCACTCGTCTTCTCACAGGATCGTTCTGTCTAGTTCATGAGACGAAGCGGCTCATTCGATTCCTTGCTAGAATCTCGATGAAGGCAGTCTACATGTCATAATTTTCCCACCGCGGCTCTTCCATAACCGAGGAACTCTCGATGTAATTTCGGGTTTTACGGAGTTTCTTCTTTTACGATAATAGAGTTCACGTCTCGAACTCCCGGAACTCAGATTCTCAATGCGCCGCTTCCGACTAGCCCTTCCACGGCTGTACTGATCCGCGTGGCTTCTCATAAGATACGGCCTTATGTCTTTAGTTTTCCCAAATCAAAAAGTCGACCTCGACCTCTTACTGACTCACCAGAAATGTGGCCTAACCTTAGCCCCTCTGGCTATACCTTGGTCCACATGACGGTATCTCCTAGAACCGCAGCCAATGCTATCCCGGGGTTTTGGACATTGCAATGCCAAAATGCACAAACACTTTGCCTATGGGATTCGATATCTCGATCCACGATATGATGTCATCTAGGTCCCTGGCGGAACTTTACCTCTACGATTCCGGTGCCGAATCTCCACCAGCGTCTAGCGGATGGAATGACTACGGTCCGTCTCCGCTTTCGCGTGACTTCTAATGCTCGAAAGTCTTTCCTCGGGATCCTGATCCATTCGGAATCGATAATATTAACCAACTTTAGCTAGTCCCTTGGGCTTCAGACTTTTGAGTCCATACAACCTCCTTTATATGACCTTGGTCATACCACTATCTGAGTTTCGAACTTTCAATGCGGCGCGTATGTCCTCAGGATTTGCAATCCTATGAATCCCAATTCCCCGATGTGACTCTCCTATCAGGGGACCTTTCCAAAGGCAGATGCATGCCACCGCGTCACTTTCAAGATGGGGCGGTCCACACTTGTTAGCGATTTAAATTTCTCATGTCGGCCTGCGTCTTGGACTCATGAAATGCGAACTCCGTTCACCGATTTGGCTTCCTGTCGGGGCTTTCCCTGATAATCTGGATCTACTCCATGTGTTTCCTCAAGATGGACGGTCCATATCCGATCTCGCGATTTCAGAGTTTCTGATACCCCAATAATAGATCCTCTGTCAACTCAAAACCACGGTAGCGATATCTTTAAGCAGACCTCGATTTAGCCATATGTCTCCCCAAGCGGACGATGCAGAGATCATTCCGTGCACTTTTCCTATAGAATTACGGATCTCTTGTCCTCATGACTCTGATTTCGCAGGCATTCGATAATCAGATGCTTGTGGGACTTACGCTGGCAGTGAAGGTTAAACCATGCCTCTTATGCGATATGGCTGATGATAGAGTTTTCAAATGAGATCTAGCGGCTCCTGAAAATCTCCCCATAGACTTCTCCTATTCTCTCTTGGACTTGAAATCTTCAACAGTCGGATTTTGTCGATAATCCAGAGCGGCTATTGCTCCCTCCTAAGATTTTCTCTTCTTCCACGATTGCTTGAAAGAATTCCAAGTTCCCAAAGGCCTCAACCTTTGCCTTCTTTCTCCTCTTGTGACTCTTCGACCTTGAGCTTCGTTGCGTGTATGAAAAATTTGTTCCTCTTGAGCTTTGGTTACACAGAACTCATTCAAAGGGTTCTATAGCTTTTGCACTCCTTTTCGATTACAGCGTACGATGCCTTTAGCTTTCTTCTTGAGCTTATCCTCTTTTGAATCCTTGAGGATTCTTTGACTCCTATTCCTTTCAAGGTCTTCACGCACGCAAAGTGCTACCTCTCCTGAGATTCTCAACACTCGGACCCTAAAGGGATTTTGTCTTTCTTCCTTCTCCCTCGGATGGAGAATGTTTGGATGCCCTCTGGCTATCCTTCACTCCAACAAACTCTTGCTTCGTCCTCTGGAGTGTTCCAACAACCACTGTGAAATCCCCTTAGTGGACTCTTCTTCAATTCTGAGAACTCAAGAGTTCTCTTCTTCATATTACTGTCTGCACTTACTCAAATCCCACGGAAGAGTATCTTCTCCCGAATGTTCAGCAGTTCTATGCGCCTAACCACGTACCTATGCATGGCTCAATTCCCACCCTAATAGAACTCTTAGAATCTCGGTGATTCTATTTCTTCCCTAAACTTCTCAACATAAGTCTTCCATTGTTCACTCCTTTTTCTTTCAATGCCCACTTGGTAGAGCCTCACGAGAATCCTCAATGATTTTGATTCCTCTTCTGAACTCACAACAAAGTTCATCCAAATGCACCTCTGTGCATATTCTCAATGCCCACTTGGCAGAGATTTACATAACTCCTAAGAGATTATGTCTTCAACTATGTCTTCTCCCACACAACCTTGCCTCAAGGTGTTCAACAACATGAGGTCTTTCTCCTGAGTTTTTGACTCCGGTTCTTGTGCCGCAACACATCTTTGTATGAACCCGTAGAATTCAAAATTCAACTGTGCCGCGGCTGTCCAGAACCACTTGGCGTTACGTCACCCTCTTGGTGTGAAGCCTTAAAGACCTTCACCTAAAATCAGACATACTCCTCCAAATGCAAACCCTCACGGAGCCATCTACAATCTTAATAAAACTCTGAGGACATTCATTCAACTTACACAATAATCTGGGAAAAAGCGCTCTTTATATTAAAATAACAAATTCATGTTTGTAAGGTGTTCGACCATGGCTGTAACTAGGTCTCATCTGCTCTTCTTCTCTCTACTTGCAGATTCTCTCTTCTATATACCTCTCTTCTCACTACTCTCACACAAATGAGATCCTAATCTCTTTTACACGAGGGGGCTCTTCGACTCTTTCCTCCAACCTACCTACCCTATTCAATTACATTGGATGGGCTATCTAGTCCAGCATCTGTATTTAGATCTCAGCCTTTCAAAACATTAAAGGCCTATCTACTCCTTTTGCATAAAGGCATGACTTCACAACTCAATAGCCTAAACATTAAATTACATTCAATTCCGGATTTTAAATGAGTTCGCCTCTCTTTAACCGCGACCTGAATTTGCTGGCGGATGATGGTGGTTGGCTGGTGACGTGGAGGTTTCTCCGCATCAGTTCCTTCCCATATAACCTGCACCCTACTTGTTCTTTGAGATAGTGCATTGGACACAGCAATACGCAGTTGATGATGAACGAGATGTTGCAATCTTTGCCATTGAAATCCCTGCGGCTGTCCTTGGAGCGACTTTGTTGCCATATGGCGGTGGCCTTCAGCACCCTCCCCTAGGAAATGTCCGGGGGGCCTTTTCTCGAATCCAGGGTGATGCGGAAAGGTCAGTCTTGTACCTTCATTGAAGTTCATGTGTTCTTCCGCGCGATGCATTTTCCACCACCTCAACTCTTGAAGGCGGTTTCCACATCCGCTTCCCTTAGCTCTTATCTTAGGGTTCAATCAAACAAAATGACTCTACTTGTCGTTGATCATTATCCATATCTGAAACATATTTGACAGTTCCATAAATCTGATCTCATATTCTTCTGAGGTTTTCTTCCCATTACTAAGGCATGAAATGCCCTACCTATTGTTCCTCATGAAAATGCGGCTAGTAGATATTTCCTCGGGAACCTCTCCTCGAAAAGTTCCCAAGATCTGATGTCTAGGGTAAGGTGTAGTTGTCTCTCTAAGTTTCCCCACCAGTTCAAAACCTTGTCTCTTAACTAAAAATTGTGATCTTTGCCTTTGAGTTGGATGCATAGTCCTTAAGGAAAAACACCTTGTCATGCCTTCAACCATGCTTCCGCGCGTTCAGCGCCCAGCCCTCGTTAAACTCTGGAAGTTTGATCTTCGCAATTCTCGCGTGATGTCTTCAAGAGGAAATTCTCCCCCACTGAATCCATTGGCCGACATGGACTACCTACCTCTCCAGATGGTGTGGGTTCCACTTTAGTCCCTACCAATTTTCCCCCCTTTAAAGTCTCGTTAATGGCTGCTTGGCTGATTATGAGCTTGTCCAGGCGATGGTGGTGGTGGTGCTGTGGTGGTGGTGATTGGTGCTTGCGACGACGCTCCCCTCCCTTGGCTCCCTCGAGTCCTGACCATACTATATTCTTTAACCTACATCAACCAAGTTGTCAGGGGGTGAGTTCTAGGATGTTTCAAAATTGGTGCTACTCAAACTAGAAATGGGGTTAGGTAAAGTTTTCTTTACTTGTATGTAAATAGACATTACTCCTTTAGAGGATTGGCTAGGTTAGGGGTTAGGATTAAGCGTCTAAGCGATTTCTTCACCCTATGAAAAAAATTATTGGATTCCCTTGCCACAGCAGCTATGCTAGCCTTAGCCATACTTTCCAATTCCCTATGCTTACTCTCCTAGTGCATAATAATAAGCCCTCCTTCATGCTTGTCCTAGTCTAATTCCTTTTAACTTTTCACATACAACTTGATTAAAGTGACTTCCGACCTTATGTTTATTAATTTCAGCCTAAAAGGCGTACACCCACAATGACAATGGGCACAATTAATGATCTTTAATCTTATTTAACCCTTAAGCCCTTATCCGATGGCTAACCATTGAAGATCTTTGTATATTCTTAGTCGTCCTCCAAAATCAATGGAGTAGATTTATTGTTCATAACTTTCTTGCGAACCTCAAGGCATCCCGTTAACATGTTTCCCACATTTAACATTTACCTAATCATTAAAACATTGTTGTAAGGATATATAATTACCGCATTTAAATGATTAAATAGGATTAAAATTTGTGGCATCTAAATAAATGTCCTGGCTATACGATAGCGTTGACATTCACGGTAGCTATGTACCTTTGACGTTAACGGCCATGAAGCCACTTTGTGGCTGTGCTAGTTATTAAAGCTAATAATCTAGACTAAACTTAATCCTAAGCTTCAATAAACTTTAATCAACACTTCAATTTATTCATGGAAATTAATATTATTATTAGTGTTAATTAATTGGTCACTAATTTAATGCTTCCTATTAATTTAATTATTATTGTTTTATTTTTTCCTCAAAGGCACATACATGGTGCGTTGAAATTGTTTTGGATTATTCCGGAAGGCTTAGGTAGTTGGTGGTCGCGGGTTCAAAACCCGTCTGCTTTGGTAAAATTTTAATCTAACCCAAATTTAATCTAATCCCTAACATCATTAATTAACTTTAATGTGGATTAATTTTACACTAAATAAAACAATTAATTTAAAATTATTATTACACTAATTTAACCTAAATTAGCTTTAAATTAATTTAAACTAACTTGACCTAATTTATATATATATATATATATATATATATATATTTACATAAAATAATAATAAAAATAAATATGAACACACACACAAAAAATATAAAAATTTTAGTAAACAAAAAAAATCAAAATAATTTTTTAAAAAAAAGGTCTGAGACATGGATTCCGATGCCTTGCTTCCTCCATCACCACCTGTATCTAACCCTAACCTCTATCGTCTTAAACCTAATCCAAATTTAATCTAATCCCTAACATCATTAATTAACTTTAATGTAGATTAACTTTACACTAAATAAAACAATTAATTTAAAATTATTATTACACTAATTTAACCTAAATTAACTTTAAATTAATTTAAACTAACTTGACCTAATTTATATATATATATATATATATATATATATATTTACACTTAAAATAATAATAAAAATAAATAAACGAACACACACACAAAAAAAAAATATAAAAATTTTAGTAAACAAAAAAAAAATCAAAATAATTTTTAAAAAAAGGTGCAGGCACGCATGGATTCCACGTGCCCGCCTTGATTCCTCCATATCTCTCGTATCTAACCATAACCTCTATCATCTTAACCCTAATTCATCTTTTCCCCATCGTTTCATCTTGGGAAGTTTCTGGTTACGCGGTCGGTCGCCATGGCCGTTCTCTCTGCATCTTTCTTCGGTAATTGACGCTGAGGATGTAAGAGTCATCAAAGACATCAGAGACTGGAGGAGAATATTTACACCGAGGATGGAAGAGTCTGTGGCATGGAGGCTCGCAAGGTTTGTAATTTGAATGCTCTTTATCTTTTGTTCAAATTAAAATGACAAGAACAACTCTTATTTTCTGTTAATATTGTTGAAAAGTCATAAAGAAGAAGTTTGCGTGTTGAATCTCATCACCACCCACCCGTACATTTCCAACACTAAATGTGTTAAATTCCTCTGTAATGTGATCATGCTTTGTTTCAAGCACTAAATGTGTTAAATTTTTCTGTAATGTTATTCCTGTATAAATGAAGGAAGTTATTTGTGGGCAGAAATTTGGTGCCAATGAGAAAACGCGGTTAAAACTTTCAATTACATGCCGCAGACAGTGGTGAGTGGCGTTTAACTACTTTGGAAATGAGACTATTACTGAAATCCAGTTTTAAACTAATAATCCATAGCATACCCTGCTAAAATTGAAATTTAGCTTAGCATTGCCGTCTTGACACGTTATTGGCATGCTAAAATTGAAATTTCCCTTATCCCAATTAACCGTGCTACAACAGGCACTCTTCCTGAAAATCAGATTCGATAACCATATCTAGCACAACAAATTATCATTGAAAATTATCATATCCTTTACTCATCGAAATGCAAAACGAATCTATGAATTGTATGGAAATTTATATAGATCTAATTAATTTTTCACAATGGAGGTTTTTATTGAGTATTTGTTTGGATTAAACTGTTTTGTTTTGGTTTTAATCCTTAACTCGATCTTTGCTAAACTAATTTTGTGGTTCAGATTGCTTGAATCTTCAATACATACAGTCCGCGAATGTGCATTTATGATGGTCGGATTGTAAGTAATTTGTTTCTCAGGCTTTGCGCAAGGAGCCTTTGACAGTTTATGGAGATGGGAAATAGACACAGAGTTTCGATTCCCCAAAGATGTCAAAAGATGAAGAAAATGGGAGATTGGTCCAGCAGCATCTGACCAGCACTAGGTGTGAAGCACTCACTCTGTACAGAGTTGGTTCTGTTAGCAAGAAAGAAAATGTTTAGGATAGCGCATTGAAAGCATGTGTGTCCAAGAAATAAGGCTCGCCCTCTGCCATCATTTAGTTCCTGAATCTTACTTGCAGGAGCTCTGCTAACCACATTTCCCGGTGCTCCTCAAACAAGTCAAGAACGAGCCTTCCACGCTCCATATCTCATATCCACAACACATTCACTCTAAAGAAATACTGCTACCTCCCCACTATAACGCTAACTCAAGCTCAGTAGAGCATAAATAGATAGTTTTTTTTTTTATATATTAAGGCTAACTCAAGAGTGGCACATATGCAAATGGTAGCAGGAACACCAGGGCGGACGAGTACAGGAGGAGAGAAGAGATGAGATTGAGGCATGTGGAAAAGAAATTGCTTGGCACTTGCGTTTGGTGGTTTGAGGTATGGTATGGTCTTGACTTAAAGGTTGCAACGTTTCTTTTTTTTTTAATAGAATTATTATCAAAATTAAAGCCTGTAAATTTTGATATTAAAATTGTCTTCATAGTGAATATTTTTGATAAAAACTTAGTTTTGGACTATATTTTGTGGTATCTACAGTACTCTTTTTTTTTACTGTTGATATTTTTGTATTTTGTTTTGTTGTACAGAAAATTATTCTCGATAGGGAAATCTTTACTTCACTTTCTATGTAACTTAATATTTGTGGGAAGGCAGCATGGGGATTTATGGTTCTTGATTTATTGCTGGAGAAGAATTGATCATGGGGTTTCTATTTTACTGCTAGAAGTTTTTGAGCCTGGTTTAGACTTGTATTGAGATTAGACAGGTGGTTTATTCTATTCCTTATTCACTGTAAGGAAGGAGGGTTACTCTTTATATTGATTGTTATATTATCTGTTAAGCGTTACTGTTTATTTTAATCGTTATATTTCCAACCGTTATGTGTTGTCTTTGTCTCCTGAACCAAAATATATGCAAAAATCTGAAAAGTGAAGTCTTATAGCGTGAATATTAAATAGCCTTTCTATGGTTGGGCATATTATTTTGTGCTTGAGCTTTACATTATTTTTTTTTTATATTTGTGTTAACATTTCTTGTGTTTGGTTTGCAGGTTAGGCGTAGCTGGAGTTGGATCTGGGAACTTGGCACATAGGCCCAGATTTCAAACTAAGACACTCTGATACCAATTGTAGTGGCCATATTAATTTAACATCTAGTAATTCTACAACAAGACAATAACTTCTACTAGATTTATGAAAATTCAATAATTCCTTTCTATTTTAACACATACGCATGTAAATTTAACAACGAATAATAAAATTTTATAATAGATTAAACACAAATGCATAATTTTAAATACTTGGGTCTGATGCTAACCCTCCGTTTGTCCGCTTGCCTTGTTGACTATTGTTGAACTGTGTAAACACTGCCCAAAACCTTGTTCCACCCTGCCAACTAGGACAACTTCCTAGCTCCAAGATATCATATGGATATCTTGGCCCCTGTGCCCAAAACCTCCGGCAAACCGGTGCCTATACTGAACCTTTCTGACTACAAAACTCCACTCTCCTCCCTGCCAATCCAAGAGAGCCCCCCAAAATCAATCCCAATCTCCCATCGAATGATCCCCTCCTTCCTAACCTCCTCCACTCATACCCTCCTTCACCGCCCTTTCCCCCCATTTACTTCCTTACCTACTCCTAGTTAATGCCGCTTATCCTTTCCTTTATTATTTTATCCTCTCGTAATTAATATGTTATCCCTTTCCATGTACGTAACCTTTTTAATTTAAGCAATATAACTTATTAATCTTTTAAATTTAATACTCATGTTATTAAATGTAATAGGTAGTTAA
>SNQJ01S0009171.1:201845-234961 GCA_010110895.2 Picea sitchensis | reverse complement strand
TCCGAGGAAGGAGTGGCAGTTGATCCTGACAAGATTAAATCCATCATAGATTGGCCTACCCCAAAGGATGTATCTGATATCAGATCCTTTATGGGCCTAGCAGGATACTATAGGAGATTCATAAAGGGATTCTCCAAGATTGGCTGCCCAATCACCTCCCTTCAGGAAAAGGGGGTTAAATTCATTTGGACATCAGAATGTGAAGAAATATTTCAAGAGTTGAAATACCTTCTAACCAATGTGCTTGTACTGAAGATTGCAGAACCAAACAAATAATTTTTTGTGTGTACAGATGCCTGCAAGGAAGGGCTCGAAGGATTCCTTATGCAAGAAGGACATGTGATTTGCTACGAATCCATAAAATTGAATGAGAATGAAGTCAATTATGTGACCCACGATATGGAATTGGTTTCCATAGTGTATGCTTTAAAAATGTGGAGGCATTACCTCTTAGGTAGAATATTTGTACTTATGACAGACCATAGTGGGTTAAGGTATTTGTTTGACCAACCAAAACTCAATGTGAGACAAGCTAGGTGGATGGCTCTCCTTAATGAGTTTGATTTTGAAATAAAACATATCAAAGGAAAAGAGAATAGGGTGGTTGATGCTCTTAGTAGAAGTATGAAAGTAGTTCACTTGGCAGTTGTAAGTGCCAGTGAATCAAACATCAAAGAGAGAGTCAAAAGTGCACAAGAAACATATGCATTTTTCAAGACCGTGACATCATACCTAAAGCAAGATCCCACAGGGTTGAAGTACAAAGGTTATCAGATGCTTAATAATGGCCTGTTGACTTACAAGGGAAGATTGTATATTCTGAATTGTGACGACTTGAAGAGGTTCATAATAGATTAACTACACAAAGAACCTATACCGGTCATCCTAGTTATCAGAAAATGATCACGACCACTAGGAAACTATTTTATTGGCCCACATTGAAAAATGACATAGTTGATTACTTATCTAAGTGTCTATAATGTCAGCAATTCAAGCTAGAGCATCGTCACCCAGCATGGTTGTTACAGCCCTTACCAATTCCCAAATGGAAATGGGAAACCATCTCCATGGATTTCATCACAGTATTACCAAGATCAACCAAACAGAATGGCGCCATCATGGTAGTTGTGGACAAACTAAGCAAGGTTGCGCACTTCATACCCATCAAGTCAACTTGCAAGGTGATAGATATTGCTAGCATTTTCATGAAATAAATATTTAGACTGCATGGCATGCCTAAGGAAATTATATCCGACAGAGATACAAAATTTACTTCAAACTTTTGGAAATCTTTGTTTGTTGGTTTTGAAACAAAATTTATATTTAGTACAACCTATCAAGATGATGGGAAAATAGAGAGGGTAAACCAAGTGTTAGAAGACAGGTTGAGTATGCATGTAATTCATCAACCCAAGAAGTGGGAGGACTACCTACTGCTAGTAGAATTTGCCTACAACAATGGCTATCAAGAGTCATTAAAAATGAGCCCTTCTGAAGCCCTCTATGGAAGACAATGAAACATTCCAATTAGCTGGAACAACCCAGTAGACAAAGTTACAATCGGGCTAGATATGCTAAAGGAAATGGAACAACAAGTAATTTAGTTCAGACACAATCTAAAGATAGCCGAAGATAGACATAAGAGTTATGTAGACATGAAAAGGACTCTTAGAGAGTTCAAAGCAGGGGATCGTGTGTATTTCCGAGTTAGACCCAGAAAAATCTCTTTGAGGATGGGAGCTTGTGCCAAGCTGGAACCTCGGTATTGTGGACCCTTTGAAGTTTTGAATAGAGTGGGACCAACACCCTATCGACTAGCACTTCCTCCCACAATGAAGGCACATAATGTTTTCCATGTTTCTTTATTTAAGAAATATGTACATGATTCTAATCATATTGTTTACTAGTTTGTGCTTCAGGTGGAACTCAAGGGAGAATTCTTGCCAGAACCTCAATGCATAATAGACAAGAAGGAAACCCCACTTAGGAATAAAACCATTGCACAGGTTAAGGTGCAGTGGAAACACTTTGGCCCAGATGAGGATACATGGGAAATGGAGGATTCCATGAAACATGCATATCCATTTTTGTTTACTTATGTACATACAGAGCACGTTAGCAGATAGAACATCAAGGAAAATGTTCCTTTAAGAGGGAGGGGATTGTAATACCCTTGTTTCCCCTGGTTTGTAAATACAACTATAACTGGCCAAGAGACTATGGCGGACTAAATATGTGTGAATGTTTGATTTGGTGAACCTTTGTATAAAAGGGTCAATGTATAAATTTTTTGTTATTAATAGAAATTTGATATGTGTTGCACAACTGTTGAAAGGGGGGAGTTTTCCAAGATAGACCATGGATGCTATGAGAGATATGGTGAGGGAAACTAAGAATGGTTGAGATGACCCTCACCAAACCAGTACCTACTGGGTGTAATTGCTCAACAGTCCTCTGACCCGAAAATGAATTACCAGTCAGGTTGTTAGTTGGAAGGCCATCCTCAAGAGTTAATGAGGAGATGGGCTAAGGTACCCATATGTAAGGCTTCCAGGCCTGACCAAGAATTGGGGATTCATACCCACACAACCTTACTGAGGAAGGAAAGAAAGGAGGTAATTCGGGGGACAAAGATATTTACAAGGAAGCAAAGTAGAGAAAACAATCTCCAGAAGAGAAGAGAGCATGTTATTTGACTCGGGAGTTGAGAGAAAAGATGAGAAGCAAGCTCGTTTTGGCTATAAGAATCCATGGGAATGGTTTCTCTACAAGTTGATAAATGAGGCTGACGAGTGATTGAGGAAGTGCTTGTGCAGACCTCCTTGCTTGGAGTAGAGAATATCGACTGCCAATTTCTTGTGGGAGGAGGAGGGTAGCCTCTGTCCTTGATTTTTGTGGAGCAAGGAGAAAGAATCTCTCTCAGAGAATCATGGTCTAACTCGAGGGTGGCCAGTGGTAAATCCGTCAGGGGTGGCTATGCTTATGGTTGGGAGGAAACAAACACCCCTTTCAACAGTCGCTTCACATTTTCCAGTTCTGATAAGTATTTTAATACTCTGTGTAATATATTGGATGTGATGATTGAATGTCTGTGTTTATGGTTAAGTCTTGCAGTATTTGAACAATTATTAGAAATGATCATTTGATTTTCTAACAGCTATATTTACATGGTCTTTGATTTACCTTAGTTTAGTCGTTAGGGAGTTATGGGATGTGAATCCGCAGAAGAGTCAGGGTAGGATTAACTGAAACGTCTAAGTCTTGCCGACCCTTTGAATTTACCTTAGAAGGAATGTCAAGTTCAACTATGTGGGAGAAGGGAGTTTCCTTCAGAGTATCCACCCATGTGACCGAGGACTGATATCCATGGATTTAATCAAGTCTCGACTAAGAGTTGAGTGTAGTCTGAAATCCAAATATGATCCCATATGACCCAGGGTTGGAAACCCCTCTCTAATCTCGAAAGGACTGAAACTACTTTTCCTTCAGGGCTTCGGGACTTATGATTCCACAATCCTCGCAAACAGCTGAAGGCCAAAGTCGTGAATTGATGAGAGCCATAGATCTGGGGATCCAGTGGATATATCTCTCAGTCGTTAGATCAGACTTAGGAAGGGTAGCATTAAGTACTTCGATGAAGTTCCACTTCGGGAGAATAGAAGTGGTCTAGTGCCGAAACTCCCGAATGTTGGAATTGTGAAGTCAATTTGGACCGTTGAGAGTAGAGGGATGCGTGTTCACATATCAACGACTATCTGTAAGTTCGGGTATTCGGTGATATCAATATGAAGATATAGGGACATAGAATTATGAATGCCGAACTTTTGAAGTAACGTGGATCGTCGATCCTCGGATCCTTTGGGATCCCTCTCATCCGTCAATCTAAGGACTCTGTTGAGAACCCCTCTCAATTTCCCAACCAACCGGGAACGCATCGTGGAGCGACACATGGCCCCTAATTGTCCCCTATTAAATTTTCTCCGTTGGACTAGAGTCGTTGGATGAGAGGCAACGTGGCAGGAGATCCTATAGTCTGGAGACTTGGTACTCCGGAGGAACTTGGCCAAGAGTCTTTAGAGTGCGAAAACCTTTGAAGTCGTGAAGGACAAAGTGAATCTCAACCGTTGATAGGTAGAGGACACGTGGTGCTAGATTAGAGAGTCTGGATACTGGGCTCTTCGGGTGATTCATGATGTGAGGCACTGGTAAGATCTGAAGCCCAGAGCCGCGAAGTAACGAGACTGGTGGATCTATGGATCTATGTGGATAGATCTCAATCGTGAGATTTGAAAGAAGTGAGAAGACTGTATGTCGGGGTTGACGTGGATCACTGATGTCATCCAAGGTGACGTGGACCCGCAACTAAGGTTCCACGTGTCGCTCGGATATGGACTATTCACATACCCATTATGCCTATTAGAGCATGACATATGTCACCCCCTAATGAGAACACATGTCACCCCTGGCCCTCACCACATGTCAACTTATGGTTCATGCCTGTCTGGCCAACGTCCTTGGTGACGCGACAAGGAGTCCGGGACTTCGGGGGTTCGCAAGATTTGGGGCATTGTATAGTAAAGGGATGTTCAACGTAGATCTCCAATCTTCGAACATCGAACGTTCAACGATGATCACCGATTGTTGAACGTCGAAAACGTAGGATAAGGATCGTTGATTTCAGAATGTTGAAAACGTAGGACGTCGATCATCGATTGTCAAACGTCGAACACCGAAAAAGGGACATTGAACGTAAAATGTCGAACACTGATCACTTAATGGCCAAAGCCATGTGGCAAGATTTCGAGACTTCGGGGAGTAAGAAAAGGGGCGTTTAGAAACGAACACCGAAGACCCCAACTAATAATGCACATATAACTTCGGGAGGCAATAACTTGCAGACCAGAGCTCATATTTTAGTGTGGTGGTGACCATTAGAAAGATCGTGGCGAACAATAGCCAATGAAGATCCTAGAATTAGGATTTGAGATAGTTAGGAAAAACAAAACTTTGATGTCCCACCCCTTAAAAGAATATTTAGGGGTCAGGTGTGTTACACTCATGGTGAAGCTCAAACATTATTTTTAAGGGATGAATCCACATAACATGTGTGTGGGTGTTGTGTATGTTTGTTGTTAGAGTGTCTGGTTTTTGATCCATTTATGCTCAGTGTCACACAATTGGTTATATATCTCTTTTAAATTGGCTCACTACTTCTCTTCCAGATGCATAATAGATTTTTCTTGGATATTTTAATATGGAAGAGTGGGAAGGTGACAAACAAGGGGCATTAGGGTCTTGTTATCTATGGAGAAGAAAATAATTATTGGGATTTGATGTGAAGATAGATTTCAGGTATTTTATGTCAAATGGAACAAAAAACATCTATATTTTGAGGGTTGGTTCACTTGGTTTAACATAAGGGGGGAAACTAACAAAATTTGAGTGAGAATTGATAGGATTTATGATCTTAAGAAAGAAATATCTTTCATTTTAGGGGAATATCTTAAGGAAGAAATATCCAAGTCTAATCCCCTCAACATGCTCTATATTTATCAATGGTTTCCTTGTTATTATGAACATAATTTATTCACTACACAAAAACAATGGTTTCGATAGAGAAATCAACAAGTCTCTTAGCATGTTTTCCGCATGAAGTTTGTCTTTCAAAACCTCCAGTTACTGGCTCTTAAACTTGATTCTATCAAAAATTTGACCTTTCGCCAATTCTGTCAAAGCCTCTGAATTCTTGCATAAATCTTTGTCAAAGTCTCATGGCGCCTCAATTATCATTCGATGAAGTCTCACAATTTGTATTTGTTAGAAATTATTGGGCCTCTTCAATTATGTTCTAAAAATCCAAGTTGCTCTTGCCACACTAAAACCAAGCCAAATATTAAATAAATATAAAATTATATTATTTTAAAATTATTTCATATAGTTTTAAAATTTTGTTTTCTATTTTTTTTGTTTAAATAACTTTGGTTATAAATTGTTTTCTTATGTGGTTTTGAAAATGTATGGGTTTAAAGTCATCGAGCCAACCACTCCAAGTCATTGACATCACGTACTATCAATTAGCCCAGTCATCACACAAGTCACCGAGCCCAAGTACAAAATCATGCCATAAAATTTGATAATGGAACAATCTCTACATGCTTTGTATTGCCTTCAAATTATTCACATTCAATTCAAACTTAGTCTAGCTTGGGATTGGATGCAATTAAATGTTCAAGCCAAGACATGAGCATGGGTGTTGCAAAGAAAGTCCATGTTTAATGTGAGAAACACGCTGCAAACCTACAAAATCTACTTCTATGATGATCATGATGCCAGGGCGTTGCAAAAAGAGTTTTGATGCTCATTTATTTACACAGGTGGCCATGTAGATGCGATGGGAGATCTTGGCTATTATTCATAATATGCAATAAAGGTTATGAGTATTCAAAGGATTAAATTGAGTATCTAGAGGCAAAGAATCAAAAATCAAATATAAAGGAAACAGAGTATTCAAACAATCAACTACACATCCCATATTTTAAGGCAACATTCAACATTCCAAGGTAGCATTTTATGCATTCAAGAACACAATTGACATTTCACCAAGCAATTACATATTTTGAGGGTAAATATTTTGAAGGTGATTGGTGATGAGATGGAAGTCAAAGTTTATAGGTGGAAAAGCAACTGTCAAAGTTTATAGGTGGAGCAACTGTCAAAATGACTCCAAAACACAGAATTTGAAGGCATTCGACTTCAGTTGTCCCAGATTTCTTGCAAAAATATTATAGATTGTTTTTATTTTTATGATTGTTTCCTAAGAGATAACAACAATCTATTTATTGTACTTTTCTATTATAACTATCATTTTGAATGTAAAATGGGGATCTTTCTCTTAGAAGGAAGCAAAGGGATTCTAGTGAGAAGATGTGAGGTATGAGCATTATAGTGAAAGAGTTTAATTTTATGCAGCATCTCATGTTCAGGGATTCAAACACTCTAATGGTTAGATTATGCCCTTATGTAACTTCATTTTTCTATCCTATCTTGAATAGAATTGGGATTTCCGCAATGTGTTAATGTAACAATCCAAATTGATTAATTTTATCATAGTTTTTAATTTAAATTTAATTAATTATTAAAATATATTAATAATTCTTCTATTATTTTATTATTAAAAGGTGGGTGAAGTAAATAATGGGGAGTAATGGGGAGATAAGGTTGTTGGGAATTAATGAGGGGGATTTGAGAGAGGATGATAAGAAAGAAGGGGGAGGACTTGGAAGAGCCATCTTGTTTCTGTTTGAGGATTTATGAATTTCAAAAGAGAGAGGAGGAGGAGGAAATTGGAGAAATGGTTTTTGGGAAGCTTTCACAGGGCACTGGTGTTGCTGATTTTGTGCTCAGGGGCCAGGAAACCGCAAGGATTCCTGGAGATAGGGAGTCGGAGAGGATGGGAGGTTAATATTCAGTCTGGGAAAGAACAAGAACATGATGAAACAAAAAATGGACTAGATAACCAACCTGAAGGTGAAGGTATGTATTATAATGTTGTTTTCATTATTATGTTGTTACTGTTTATTACTGGTTTATTCCAAGTATGAGAAAATTTTCAGTCATTTCAATAGGAGATTGTTGAAATTATTTATTCATTTTGAATCCTGAAATAGGTAGGCTTCACATATGGTATTAGAGCCCATTTTAAAAACTGAAACATAGGCTTGACCACCCACAACACTGAGATTTTTCCTTTATGCCAACATGGTCTGTAACCTCTTCATTTGCAATCCAAATTTCCAGCTTAGAAGTGCCCGAGGATATGCACACACAACACAAATTAAACATAAAGGCAAGAAAAATATGGGGCCATACAACCCTAACTTTTGCCTAGAAACTCCCCAATCATAAAGCACAAATATGTGTTCTTAATAGCAGTCAACATTTCTGAGCTTGCGAGAACAGTTTGAAGTGAAATATAATCGGATAACTGAAATTTCTAAGGTTCTAGTTCGCATTTTTTTTTTACAAAATAATATATTTGCATTTTCATATTTGTCAATTCCACATATTTGGATCCTGGCATCTCACAAGATCCGGTAGATCCATATTCATTTCCATACAGCTTAGGAAATATATTCAAACACAAACTTCCCAAATGCTACAAGAATTCCTGGGCTTTGATAATATAAATTATACAACCATTTATGACCTTTCCATAACCAACACAACGAGTTTTAGGGTTCCACAAAAAGTAATGTTCAACGAAACTCACCCCCATAAATATGTCGAAATTTCCATTATTTATCATAAAGACCCCTAGCAACAAGCTCTTGGACAAGAGACTGCTGAGTGAAAACCAGTGGCGAAAACACTTTTTCAAGGGCACGGTGTGGAATTGAGAAACCATTGTGGGTGTTGGTGTCACTTGTTGTTAGTGTTTTACTAAGTTACACATGCATTAAAGGTTATATCTTTTTCTACCATCGTATGAGAGCGCACAGTGTGAAATATTATGACCTGTGTTGAGAAGAGCTCCACCTGTTGTTGACTTTTATTTTTATTTTGGGGAGAGGAACTATTTGTAGGTCATCCTCAAAAGCACCCTAACTTTAAAAATAAGATAATAAAATAAAAAGGTGTGCTATGTATGCATCATTTAAGGAAGGGTTAATGGGTCTTGCACATTTATCAAAGTATATTTTAGTAATAGAGAGAGAATAGTTTAGTAATAGAGGAACACTCTTTGGGTGGGGGAGTGGTTGCCATTTTGAGAAACATTAAAGAACCCTTAACTAACTATTTGCACATTTTCCTAAGAAAGCTTATGACATATTTTGAGGAAAGAGATCCATTTTAAGGGATCAGCCTAAAACAAATTTTTGAGATGAATGAGCATTCTTAAAGAAAGGCATTGCTATTTAGGGATGAAACATAGATGACATAGTCAAAGGAGTTAAAATACTCCTTTAATATGATATCTTATTATTATTTTTATTATATTTTATTATTAATTTTTTTTAAGAAGAAAAGTGAATCTACCTTTTTCAAATTAACATTTTATTATAAAATGATTGAGGAGGTGTTATATAAAGGAAGAGAGCTCTCTATTTGTTAAAGAAAAAAAAAAGGGAATTTTGTTATATGTAAGTAATATTGAATGTTGATTAATTTATTTATATAAGTTAATTAGTGTTATTTTGAGATTTAGAGAGTAAAATTAGTAAAAAATAAATATTTATTAATTATGTTAAAGTTTTAAAATAAAAATAAGAATATCATTTTATCTTATTGTATTCAATGAAAATAAATGACAATTTTTATTTTAGTTTAATATAAATGTATGGATTACAAATATCATTGGATGATAACCATAAATATTATGAAGTAATAATTATAATTATTATTGGAGTAAAAATGTAAGGCTAAGAGTTTTTGAAGCCCTTTTTGGATCTTATGTCAAACGTTTAAGTAGTGACAAATTCGAGGTATCAGATAGAAGGGTGAGACAAATGAGGTGTTTTCATCATTGAAAGATTTTTAAGATAGAATGAAGAAATCAAATTATTAGATAAACTTGCTCGAAAGACGAACATATTAAGTTATGGTGGTTATTACGGTGAAAGTTTTACAATTGAAAGATTCCTTGATGGTTTGAATAATTATAATGGGATGTTTATAATTGAAAGGTGCTTAAATATACTTAAAATTATTGATATAGTTATGTTATTGTAGCGATGATATGACATGATAATCGCTACTCACATAACTAAAAGGGTGATGCATGGTAAATAATAATAGTATGCATGATGTATATAAAAAAAAACTTAGTTTCTTCATGACATACTTGTTAGATGGATATATCAAGGATTGTCAGAATTCTAGGATATTGATGGAGAATCTTAGCTTGATGCCACGACAACTTGACGGCTAAAAAAAAAAAAGTTGTGTAGAGGTTAAAATCATAATGAAAGAAGTTAAAGGATGTAAGAAATGAAGGTGAGAATATCAACTTATAACCTATATGAAAACAAAATTTAAACTTGAAACATCACTTGGGTGGATCCCAGTTTGACCATGCACAACCAAAGTATTGAGATAACAAGATGTTGCAATCAAGGTAACAACCATGTAAGATTACCAAGAAACCAACACCATAGGGAGATTGGTTTATCCAAGTTATCTCAAAGGTGATGTTTATTAATATTTACGAGTGAAAATTTTGCTAGCTTAGGATCGTAGCTTATGCAATTGTGTTGCTTCTATACTTAAGTGAGAGTGGGGAAGTCTTAACCCTAAAGAGAGTGTAGTACAAAATCTACTATAATAGCAATTATGGATTGTCTTTAATCAATTATCTAGGTTAGTGTGGTGATATGATATACTGTAAGTTGGCCTATGATGTAAACTCGGAACTTGAGTTTAGAATGATAAGTGAAATATCGTGACAATATGTTTATTTATATCATAATGTATGATGGGTTTCTATCGACCAATGCAATGTTAAGTCAACTCATGTTTAATTGTTGAGTTGACTTGATTGTACCAAACTAATGGAGTTCATATATATCGTGTAAAGGATTGGTAACATCAGTAAGATGAGTGACAAGTACCTTAGCAGATGTAAGTTGACTAAGAAAATGAATGAAACAATGCTTTGAGAAAAGGGGGTATCCTTGGAAAAAGGGTAACACTTCCTCCCATAAATTTATTTGGTA
This sequence comes from Picea sitchensis, assembly GCA_010110895.2. Taxonomy (NCBI): domain Eukaryota; kingdom Viridiplantae; phylum Streptophyta; class Pinopsida; order Pinales; family Pinaceae; genus Picea; species Picea sitchensis. The sequence continues at coordinate 224,249 of SNQJ01S0009171.1, read as the reverse complement.
GTAGAGATTCCAATGGAGTGTCATGGATTATTATGCATAAGTCCCTTGTAAGAGGGGTGAGTTGTCTAATTGGAGCTCGCGCATCTTGAAATGTATTAATAAGTATAGCAACTACTTGCTCACTAAGAAGGGTTTTTCCCTATGAAGAAACTTTTAAAATAAATAAATAAATAAGTAATAAGATAGATGACTGTGACGACATCAAATGAAAATCAATTAGCAATATCTTAGTCAATGTTCTTAAGAATGGAAAACTATAGAATATCAATCTCATGAGTAATGACATATGTATTGTCAAGCTATAGCGATAACCTAAGTCAATGATGATTGTTTGTAATTATCAAGATATCCTAGGTGGGATTGTATGTATGAGTTAATGAAATTATAATCGATAGGGAGAAAAGGGTTATAACTAGCGGTCAAATGAGTAAACTATACATTAATTATGGGGGTCCTACATGGAACTTAGGAAGAATAAATATATAAGAGAAGCATGCATTTTCATTAATTAAATTACAAGTGATAATAAAATAGAGTCGAGACACGGTAAGGTGCTTACTAAATAGGGGTAGTTGTAAATCAATATATTAATAGCCTCAACATGTTTTTAATCAGTGAAGGTATAATGGGACCAATATAGAATAGGTTTTCTATCATAGAAGACACATATAAGATGTGTCATGAATTTTTCCTTTATATTGAGAATGACCATAACTTTGGGAAGAAGTTTTGTTTTGAAGGGTAGGTGTATGCAATGCCACCTTTTGACTTAGATAGCGAGAATTACTTAAGGCCTAATCACCTTTTATTTTCTATTCACTGTGAAACTATTAATGATACACTTGAAATTTTAAGACATATGAACCTATGTGAATGTAAATTCTATGAATGATTAACGCTATTTGAATTATGATGGATATTATGCAATCTATTTATAACTTGAAAATTTTGACATTTAAAGTTGTTGGTACGTGGTTACCGGGTTGAGATTATGATTAAATGCATTCACATGATGATAATGCATGGATATGTATGAGTTGTGCTATAGACTAAACTNTGGATATTATGCAATCTATTTATAACTTGAAAATTTTGACATTTAAAGTTGTTGGTACGTGGTTACCGGGTTGAGATTATGATTAAATGCATTCACATGATGATAATGCATGGATATGTATGAGTTGTGCTATAGACTAAACTGCAGGTCAAGAGGCTATGAAATAGCCAAAGAATAATGATGATAAAAGGTTGATGTCGTGAACATCGACCAGGAAACACTATGGTATAAATTTTGTATGTGAAATTATATTGGTTCAAATGCATTGTTATAATATGTGGACAAGTGCAGGTTTTTCTGGTGACGAGACTGCCTAAAACTGAATATACGATGACAAAATTCCCAACAACACAGTGCCATTGTATGTTCCATGGAAGGGTGTGGACCCTAGTCCTATTAAGAGGGGTGGAGGCATTTCCCACCGTGTATCCTCTGAAACCTGGAGTCATGGGAGGATGGTGTTAGCTCACGCTCCCCTAGACATGTGATGATGACTGTTAGTTTCCTGTTGGAGAAGCTTGGTCAAGAGAGTTGACACTTCCGCTTACGGGTTCTATTTGGAGTTAGGTCAATATAGTTGACGCTCCAAGATAGTCCAGCAGAGGAAGGATAGGGATGGAAGATGGAAGTAAGTTAGAAAGGAAGGATGAATAGAAGTAGTTGAGAGTGTGTGGGGATTTTGCCTTATAGAAGAATTTCTTGATTTCCTCTTTTTGAAAAAAAAAAATATGTATATATGTATATTTGTATTTACTTAACTAAACTAAAATTATCTAAGTGAATGTAGCTCGTGCTAAATTATTGTAAAATGAGGAATTCCGTGAATATTTAAATAGTTTACTATCTTTTATGAAATGAATGGTCTTGTTGATTAGATTGGATGCATACAAGAAGTACTTTAGGTGTGATAATTATTTTCATTAGTACATGTACGAGTCATCTATGTGCTAGCTACACATGTATGCCTTGCACATGTACACTAGTACGTATAAGTGTTTTAAATTGATTATGTTGATTATTTGATGTGGATGTATAAATCATGTATCGTTACCCTTGTATTGTAAATTACTCTAACTTCGGGACGAAGTTTCTTGAAGGGTGGGTGTATGTAACAACCCAAATTGAGTAATTTTATCATAGTTTTTAATTTAAATTTAATTAATTATTAAAATATATTAATAATTATTTTATTATTAAAAGGTGGGTGAAGCAATTAATGGGGAGATAAGGTTGTTGGGAATTAATGAGGGGGATTTGAGAGAGGAGGATAAGAAAGAAGGGGGAGGACTTGAAAGAGTCATCTTGTTTCTGTTTGAGGATTTTTTAATTTCAAAAGGGAGAGGAGGAGGAGAAAAATGGAGAAATGGATTTTGGGAAGCTTTCACAGGGCACTGGTGTTGCTGGAAATTTTGGGCTCGGGGGCGAGGAAAACACAAGGATTCCTGGATCTAGGGAGCCAGAGAGGTTGTTCCTAGTTGGTTGGGAGGTTAATATTCAGTCTAGGCAATAACAAGAACATGATCAAATAGAAAAGAGACTAGATAACCAACCCGAAGGTGGAGGTATGTATTATAATGTTGTTTTCATTATTCTACTTATTATGTTGTTATCATTATTAAGTTGTTACTGTTTATTACTCGTTTATTCCAAGTATGAGAAAATTTTCAGTCATTTCAATATGAGATTGCTGAAATTATTTATTCATTTTGAATCCAAAAATAGGTAGGCTTCACAGTTAATTTCTACACAGTTTCAACTACGATTATAACAAAGATTTTGGTATTAATTACCTATCTCTTGTTCTTTGTATTCAAGTACTTATTTTAGATTTGAAATATCATTTTGAATTTGAAAATCCTCGTGGTGAATATATGAGTTTAGCAGAGTATTGAATTATATATTCATATTTGTTTCCTATTCTTCCTTTTTATTGTACATTAAATATCTAGCTATTAGAGTGAATGCCCCTGACTATATGAGTTATTGTTGATCATGTGATTTTAGTTGAAGAGCTTTACCAAATCATCAACCTATCCAACCACTTGATTCATAATTCAAACCAAAACAACTAATGCAATAATTGAGGTGCCCTAGCTTTTTCCTATAACAATCTAGTGCAAACTTTAGGGATAACATAGTTTGTCACCATTGTCGGGGAATGGAGGAATGAAGACATATTTCATTGGGCTATACGAAAACGAATGCAGCTAGTTCTTGATGGTGAACAAGCACTAGTGACATAAGTGACTGCAGTCATTCACCTAGAGACTCCATGGTTGAAGAATCCTCAAGCGACTCCACTAATACAAAATTTCAAAAACAATGGAAGCCATTTTGGCTCAAAGGTATGCAGTTTTTTATTTCTCAAATGTATCGGGTTTTCCAAATCCTATGCTTGAAAGAGATGAATGGGAAAGGTATCTTTTGAGGTTTAGAGGAGAAGATTGGGATGTTCTTACTGAACATTTATTGTATTTTCATGAATGTATGCATCAAATGGGCATTATTCATGAGGATATTTTGATTAAGATGTTCAGGTATTTCCTGGAAGGAAATGCCCGAGAATGGTGTTGATCTTTACCCCCTTCCAACATTTCTTTGTTGAATGAATTTAATTATGCATTTCATAGTCATTATAAGAAATACTTCTGTAATTACTTTCTTTTTGAACAATGTTGTGAAGAATTTAAGTCATATTTTCAGCATGAAAAAGTTTATTCGTCCAGTAGTGAGCAAGAGAAAGAATTTGAAAAGGATAATAGTTTGGATGAAATGCACAAATAAATAGTTCCTTTCTCCTTACCTACTGATCAAAATGAAGATGTAGTTGAGCATGTTGTTTTTGCGCTTGGAATTAATGAAAGTATTTTGCTCCTTTCTAATTCTCATGATTATCTTGATGTTTTGGATGTTGCTAAAGAGTTTTATTCCCAAGAAGTTAATCAACAATTTCAAGAATTTTTGGTTGTCCCTGATTCTTATGAAACATGTGATATTCATGGGAAATTTCAAGGGGGACAAGAGCAATGCAGTTTGATTAATGCATCTGATTTCACACATGAGAAGCCTTATCTTCTGAATCAAGTAGAGTTATGTCATGTTCTTCACAATCCAATGGCTTTTTGGATGGATTCATTTCTTCAAGGGGTCCCAAATATTGCAACATTCAACATACAATCAAATTACAACAATAAGTATAAGATGCATATTAGATTTTGGTTGCAAAAATTACATGCTTTTCACATTTCCTCACTTAGCTACAAACAAGAAGATCATTTGTCAGAGAAATGCTAACTTGGATACATTGGAAGTTTGGTTACCCCTGAGGAAATATCCAACTGGTTAAGAGTAGGACATGTACATAAATAAGCTTATTTTCTCACCATTTGGTGTGGAATAGAGTAAACAAATAGTGACTCCATATCCCAATGGAAACCATGCACTGGTGTAAAAAAATTTATTTTCAATTTGCAGAATATTTTCTTGTTCCAGTTCATGGTCTGGTTTGCAGTATGTGACTTGCTTGATGAACAGGGCATGTTACAATTTTCAACATGATTTTTTTTCAGTTTAGTAAAGCAGGGTTGCATAAAAGGATAGTGAAAAGGTAGAAATACTAGAAGGCACATGGTCTGTAATTCTTGATGTTTCACAGGGAAGGCATCATCCCCAGATGGAGCCAATGCTAGTTGCTATACATTCTAGCCTAAAACTCAATCCTTTTCCAAGTCTAATCCCCTGAACATGCTCTATATTTATCAATGATTCTCTTGTTATTATGAGAACATAGTTTATTCGTTATAGAAAAAAAATAGTTTCAGTAGTGAAATCAACATGTCTCTGGATAGGTTTGCTGCATGAAGTTTGTCTTTCAAAACCTCCAGTCAAAATTCCATCAAAATTTTGACCTTTCACCAATTCTGTCAAAGCCTCCAAATTCTTGCATAAATGTTTGTCGAGGAGTTCACCAATTCTGTCAAAGCCTCCAAATTCTTGCATAAATGTTTGTCAAATTATCCTCAAGCCTCAATTATCACTTATGAAGTATCACAATTTATTTTTGTTATAAAAAAATTCATATAGTTTTAAAATAATGTTTTCTATTTATTTTTGTAATTCTTGTCAAGGAGTTCACCAATTCTGTCAAAGCCTCCAAATTCTTTCATAAATGTTCGTCAAAGTCTCCTCTAGCCTCAATTATCATAATTCTTGCATGAATGTTTGTCAAAGTCTCCTCTAGCCTCAATTATCATTCGATGAAGTCTTGCAATTTATTTTTGTTAGAAATTCTTTCATATAGTTTTATAAATTGTTTTCTTATTTTTTGTTTAAAAGGATTTGGTTATAAACTGTTTTCTTATGTGATTTTGAAGTATGGAGCCCACCTTTCTTATTTATTTTTCTTTAAAAGATTGCCTCAATTATCATTCAATTAAGTCTTACAATTTAATTTTGTTAGAAATTATTTCATATAGTTTTAAAATAATGTTTTCTATTTATTTTTGTTTAAAAGGATTTAGTTATAAAATGTTTATTTATTTATTTTTGTTTAAAAGGATTTGATTATAAATTGTTTTCTTATGTGATTTTGAAGTATGAGTTTCAAAATTTTGAAGTATGGAGCCCACCTTTCTTATTTATTTATGTTTAAAAGGATTTGATTATAAATTGTTTGCTTATTTGATTTTGAAGTATGGGTTTAGATAATGGAGCCCACCTTTCTTATTTTTTTTTTTAAAAGATGCCTCAATTATCATTCAATGAAGTCTTACAATTTATTTTTGTTAGAAATTCTTTCATATGGTTTTAAAATAATGTTTTCTATTTATTTTTGTTTAAAAAAATTTGGTTATAAATTGTTTATTTATTTATTTTTGTTTAAAATGATTTGGTTATAAATTGTTTTCTTATGTGATTTTGAAGTATGGGTTTTTCTTATTTATTTTTGTTTAAAAGGATTTGGTTATAAATTGTTTTCTTATGTGATTTTGAAGTATGGGTATAATCAAGTCCACCTTTCTTATTTATTTTTTGCTTAAAATGATATTTTTGCTTAAAAGGATTTGGTTATAAATTTTTATTTATTTTTGCTTAAAAGGATTTGGTTATAAATTGTTTTCTTATGTGATTTTGAAGTATGGGTTTCTATACTAGAGTCCACCTTTCTTATTTATTTTTGCTTAAAAGGATTTGGTTATAAATTGTTTTCTTATGTGATTTTGAAGTATGGGTTTCTATACTAGAGTCCACCTTTCTTATTTATTTTTGTTTAAAATGATTTGGTTGTTTTCTTATTTATTTTTGCTTAAAAGGATTTGGTTATAAATTGTTTTCTTATTTATCTTTGTTTATTTATTTTTGTTTAAAAGGATTTGGTTATAAATTGTTTTCTTATGTGATTTTGAAGTATGGGTTTCGACGAGCCCACATTTCTTATTTATTTTTGTTTAAAATGATATTTTCCACCTTTCTTATTTATTTTTGTTTAAAATAATATTTTTGCTTAAAATGATATTTTTGTTTAAAAGGATTTGGTTATAAATTGTTTTCTTATGTAATTTTGAAGTATGGGTTTCGATGAACCCACCTTTCTTATTTATTTTTAAGGATATTTTCCACCTTTCTTATTTATTTTTGTTTAAAAAGATATTTTCCACATTTCTTATTTATTTTTGTTTAAAAGAATTTGGTTAGACACTGTTTACTACCAAATACCTTAAACATCGCACAAGTTACCGATATTTTATTTATTTTTGTTTAAAAGGATATTTTCCACCTTTCCTATTTATTTTTGTTTAAAAGAATTTGGTTATAAAACAATATTTTATTTATTTTTGTTTAAAAATATATTTTCCACCTTTCTTATTTATTTTTGTTTAAAAGAATTCTGTCAACAAGTCACTGATATAAAAAAAAAAAAATTGATTATAAGATCAATATTTTTGTTTAAAAGAATTTGATTATAAAACGATATTTTATTTATAAGAATATTTTCAAACATATTTTTGTTTAAAAAAATTTGATTATAAAACGATATTTTATTTATAAGAATATTTTCAAACTTTTTTATTTAAAAGAATTTGGTTATAAACTGTTTACTACCCAATACTTTAAAAGTCATCGAAAAACCCGCCAATACAGATCAGGCGTCAAAAGTTATGTAACACATTTCAGTATATAAATAAATAAATACCTTACCTTCCAACGCGTGTGGGATTATTCTCACTGCAAAAAATAAAATTTAAAAACGTTGAGGGAAAGCAGGCTTCCAAGTGACGAATTGAGGTGTCGAGATCACCAACAGAGTGCCATATGTCGAGGAGGAAGGCTTACAGTGAAAACCAAATTTAAGTAGCAAAAGTGCCCAAAGAAGAACATCTATAAGATCACAGTCAAAACCGCTCAGCGCACAGAATTTTATACTAACGTAAATACCAAGCTCGAGCCTGGATATGACATTCTCATGCAAAATAGAGTTCTATCTACCGTTGGCCTCTTTTCATGGAGAAAGTTGCCAAGACAGTAGATGCGAAGGAAATTTTTGTTGAGGAAAGGAATATATTGTTAGTGTTTTACAAGAAGCAATTGGAGCTCGCGGAGTTTCGTGAAGGATATTTTCCTCCATTGAACAATAGGAAGAGAGTAGGAGAAATAAAGAACATGATGATAATAGAATGCATAGTAATATTTGTGATGGCATTCTACGCCTTCTGGGCACACATCTTATCCCTTCATCGACATCTGGTGAAGTCCAGGGTATTCTATCTTAAGATGAAGGGTGATTAACATCGATATCTTGCAGAATTTAAAACTAGTGCCGAGAGGAAGAAAGTATTGAGAGCACATTGTCTAGAAACATGGCAGCCAATGTTCCATCCTTAGAAGGTGGTGTGTTTTGGTCTCGAGATTTGAGTATTCTGAACAATGTTTACCTTCCTCCCGCATTGACAACATTAAGCTTTTTGGCAACTGTAGAACTAAATATGCCAGAGGGCTTAGAAGTAATCAAGATTCCAGGTGTTAAGAGAGCATTGGTTATTCCTTAGATACCATTGCCACCAAAGGCGCTCACATTCTTGTTGGATCTATCACAACAACTGAGAAAGGGCCACCATCATCAACGCGTGAGAGCACTAGAGATAACTATAAAGGCAAGAAGACATAACAGGAAGAGATGAAGTTGAATCTTCTGAGGGAGACTTATTTATTTTCTGGTGATTTTGGGTTAAGCAAATGTGATATTTTTTCTAACTTTTCATTTAGTCTTTATAATCCAAGATTAAATTTTCATTTACTATTTTGGCCTTTGCAAAATTTGAACGAGTTATGTAACTGACAGTCATGCAGGATTATTAAATTTTATTGAGGCCTGTTGGTCAAAACTTGAGGCACTACTCTCCCTTCCAACCCACTCGATGCATACAAGTGCATAAAATTTGAGAGTGGAACAATCTCTACATGCTTTGCACTTCCTTCATTTTGTTCACATTCAATTCAAACTTAGTCTAGCCTGGGATTGGATGTAATTAAATGTTCAAGCCAATATACGAGCATGGGTGCTGCAAATAAAGTCCATGTTTTATGTGAGAAACATGCCTCAAACCTACCGGATCTGCTTCTATGATGATCATGGTGTCAGGGCGCTGCAAAAATAGTTTTGATGCTCATTTATTTACACAGGTGGCCATGTAGATGCGATGGGAGAACTTGGATATTATTCATAATATGCAATAAAGGTTATGAGCATTCAAAGGGTCAAATTGAGTATTTAGAGGCAAAGAATCAAGAATCAAATCTAAAGGCATCTGTCAGGTGGCAGAGTATTCAAACAATCAGCTACACATCCCAAATTTTAAGGAAATATTCAACATTCCAAGGCAACATTTGATGCATTCAAGAACACAATTGACATTTCACCAAGAAGTTACAGATTTTGAGGGTGACTGCTGATGAGATGGTCATCAAAGTTTATAGGTGGAAGAGCAACTTTAAAGATAACTCAAGAACACGGAATTTGAAGGCACTCGACTTCAGCTGCCCCAAATTTCTTGCAAAAAGATTATAGATTGTTTTTATTTTTATGATTGTTTCCTAAGAGAGAGCAACAGTTTGTTTATTGTACTTTGCTATTTAAATTATCATTATGAATGTAAAATGGGGATCTTCCTCTTAGAAGGAAGTAGAGGGATTCTAGTGAGAAGATGTGAGGTATGAGCATTGTAGTGAAAGAGCTTAATTTTATGCAACATCTCATGCTCAAGGATTCAAACACTCTAATGGTTAGATTGTGATGGTTAGATTGTGCCCTTATGTAACTTCATTTTTCTATCATATCCTGAATACAATGGGGATTTCTACAATGCATTAATTTATGCACAGTTTCTGCTACGATTATAGCAAAGATTTTGTTGTTAATTACCTGTTTCTTGTTAGTTGTATTCAAGTACTTTTTTCATATTTGAAATATCATTTTGAATTTGAAAATTCTCTTGGTGAATATATGAGTTTAGCAGAAGTGACTGCAATCATTCACCTGATGATTCCATGGTTGAAGAATCCTCAAGCGACTCCACTAATACAGAATTTCAAAACCAATGGAAGCCATTTTGGCTCGAAGGTATGCAGTTTTTTATTTCTCTACCAAGATTTCTAAATCCTATGCCTGAAAGAGACGACTGGGAAAGATATCTTCCGAGGTTTAGAGGAGAAGATTGAGAAGTTCTTGTTGAGCATTTATTGGATTTTCATGAATGTATGCATCAACTGGGCATTATTCATGAGGATGTTTTGATTAAGATGTTCAAGTATTCCCTGGAAGGAAATGTCGAATAATGGTGTAGATATTTACCCCCTTCCAACATTTCTTCGTTGAATAAATTTCATTATGCATTTCATAGTCATTATAAGAAATACTTCCCCTATGACTTTCTTTTTGAACAATGTTGCAAAGAATATTGGATTTTCATGAATGTATGCATCAACTGGGAATTATTCATGAGGATGTTTTGATTAAGATATTCAAGTATTCCCTTGAAGGAAATGTCGAAGAATGGTGTAGATATTTACTCCCTTCAATCATTTCTTCTTTGAATAAATTTCATTATGCATTTCATAGTCATTATGAGAAATACTTCCCCTATGACTTTCTTTTTGAACACTGTTGCAAAGAATTTAAGTCATATTTTTAGTGTGTAGCAGTTTATTCTTCGAGTAGTGAGCAAGAGAAAGGATTTGAAAATGATAATAGTTCTGATGAAATGCATAAAGAAACAATTCCTTTCTCCTTACATGTTGATCAAAATGAAGATCTAGTTGAGCATGTTGTTTCTGCTCTTGGAATTAATGAAAGTATTTTTCTCCTTTCTAATTCTCATGATTATCTTGATGTTTTGGATGTTGCTAAAGAGTTTTCTTCCCAAGAAGTTAATCAACAGTTTCAAGAATTTTTAGTTGTCCCCGGTTGTTATGAAACATGTGATATTCATGGGTTGTTTCAAGGGGGACAAGAGAAACGAAGTTCAATTAATGCAATCGATTTCACACATGAACAACCTTATCTTCTGAATCAAGTAGAGTTATGTCACATTCTTCATGATCCAATGGCTTTTTGGATGGATTCATTTCTTCAAGGGGTCCCAAATATTGCAACATTCGACATGCAATCAAAATGCAGCAGTAAGTATAAGTTACACATTAGATTTATGTTGCAAAAATTACATGCTTTTCACATTTCCTCACTTATTTACAAACAAGAAGATCATTTTGTCAGAAAAATGCTAACTTGGCTACATTGGAAGTTTGGTTACCCCTGAGGAAAGATCCAACTAGTTAAGAGTAAGACATGTACATAAATAAGCTTATTTTCTCAGCATTTGGTGTGGAATAGAGTAAACAAATAATGACTCCATAGAGTATAATTTTTTATTTTTAGTTTGCAGAATAGTTTCTTGTTCTAGTTCATGATCTGGTTTGTAGTATGTGACTTGTTTGATGAGCAAGGCATGTTACAGTTTTCAGCATGATTTTTTTCAATTGAGTAAAGCAGGGTTGCAAAAAAGGACAACAAAAAGGTAGAAATAATAGAAGGCACATGGTCTACAGTTCTTGATGTCTCACAGGGAAGACATCATCCCCAGATGGAGCCAATGTTAGTAGCTAGACATTATAGCCTAAAACTCAACCCTTTTCCAACTCTAATCCCCTCATCATGGCCTATATTTATCAATGAGTTCCTTGTTATTACGAGAACAGAGTTTATTCCCTTCAGAAAAACAATGGATTTGGTAGTGAAATCAACAGGTCTCTCAATAGGTTTGTTGCATGAAGTTTGTCTTTAAAAACCTCTAGTTATTGGCTCTTAAATTTGATTCTGTCAAAGCCTCTGAATTCTTGCATAAATCTTTGTCAAAATCTCTTGGAGCCTCAATTATCATTCGACAAAGTCTCACAATTTGTTTTTGTTATAAATTCTTGGGTCTCTACAATTATGTTCCAAAAAGCCAAGTTTCTCTTGCCACACTAAAACCAAGCCAAATATTAAATAGTGAAAATAAATATAAAATTATATTATTTTAAAATTATTTCATATAGTTTAAGATAATGTTTTCAATTTATTTTTGTTTAAAAGGCTTTGGTTATAAACTGTTTTCGTATATGGTTTTGCAAAATGTATGGGTTTCATTCATTGATCCCACCACTCCATGTCATTTATTTTTGTTTAAAAGGCTTTGGTTTCGTATGTGGTTTTGCCACCACTCCATGTCATTTATTTTTGTTTAAAAGGTTTTGGTTATAAATTGTTTTCGTATGTGGTTTTGCACCACTCCATGTCATTCCATGCCATTTATTTTTGTTTAAAAGGCTTTGGTTATAAACTGTTTTCGTATGTGTCATTCCATGTCATTTATTTTTGTTTAAAAAGATTTGGTTATAAACTGTTTTCGTATTATTTTTGTTTAAAAGGCTTTGGTTATAAAGTGTTTTCGTATGTGTCATTCCATGTCATTTATTTTTGTTTAAAAGGCTTTGCTTAAATAAATTGTTTTCGTATTATTTTTGTTTAAAAGGATTTGGTTATAAACTGTTTTCATATGTGTCATTCCATGTCATTTATTTTTGTTTAAAAAGCTTTGGTTATAAACTATGTTCTTATGTGATTTTGTCATTCCATGTCATTTATTTTTGTTTAAAAGGCTTTGGTCATTCCATGTCATTTATTTTTGTTTAAAAGGATTTGGTTATAAACTGTGTTCTTATGTGATTTTGCCATTCCATGTCATTTATTTTTGTTTAAAAGGCTTTGGTTATACACTGTTTTCTTATGTGATTTTGTCATTTCATGTCATAGTCATTTATTTTTGTTCCATGTCATTTATTTTTGTTTAAAAAGCTTTGGTTATAAATTGTTTTCTTATGTGATTTTGTCATTCCATGTCATTTATTTTTGTTTAAAAGGCTTTGGTTATAAACTGTTTTCTTATGTGATTTTGTCATTCCATGTCATAATCATTTATTTTTGTGTTTTCGTATGTGTCATTCCATGTCATTTATTTTTGTTTAAAAAGCTTTGGTTATAAACCGTGTTCTTATGTGATTTTGTCATTCCATGTCATTTATTTTTGTTTAAAAGGCTTTGGTCATTCCATGTCATTTATTTTTGTTTAAAAGGCTTTGGTTATAAATTGTTTTCTTATGTGATTTTGTCATTCCATGTCATTTATTTTTGTTTAAAAGGCTTTGGTTATAAACTGTTTTCTTATGTGATTTTGTCATTCCATGTCATAATCATTTATTTGTGTATTTTCATATGTGTCATTCCATGTCATTTATTTTTGTTTAAAAAGCTTTGGTTATAAACTGTGTTCTTATGTGATTGTCATTCCATGTCATTTTTTTTTGTTTAAAAGGCTTTGGTCATTCCATGCCATTTATTTTTGTTTAAAAGACTTTGGTTAAACTGTGTTCTTATGTGATTTTGTCATTCCATGTCATTTATTTTTGTTCCATGTCATTTATTTTTGTTTAAAAGACTTTGGTTATAAACTGTTTTCTTATGTGATTTTGTCATTCCATGTCATAGTCATTTATTCTTGTTTTAAAAGCTTTGGTTATATAAATTGTTTTCTTATGTGATTTTGTCATTCCATGTCATTTATTTTTGTTTAAAAAGCTTTATTTTTGTTTAAAAGGCTTTGGTTATAAATTGTTTTCTTATGTGATTTTGTCATTCCATGTCATTTATTTTTGTTTAAAAGACTTTGGTTATAAACTGTTTTCTTATGTGATTTTGTCATTCCATGTCATTTATTTTTGTTTAAAAGACTTTGGTTATAAATTGTTTTCTTATGTGATTTTGTATTCCATGTCATAATCATTTATTTTTGTGTTTTCGTATGTGTCATTCCATGTCATAATCATTTATTTTTGTGTTTTCGTATGTGTCATTCCATGTCATTTATTTTTGTTTAAAAGGCTTTGGTTATGTGATTTTGGATTTTGTCATTCCATATCATTTATTTTTGTTTAAAAGGMTTTGGTTATGTGATTTTGGATTTTGTCATTTATTTTTGTTTAAAAGGCTTTTGGTTATGTGATTTTGCAATATATATWCRKSTCATTTATTTTTGTTTAAAWAGCTTTTGGTTATGTGATTTTGCAATATATATACGGGTCATTTATTTTTGTTTAAAAGGCTTTTGGTTATGTGATTTTGCAATATATATACGGGTCATTTATTTTTGTTTAAAAGGCTTTGGTTATGTGATTTTGGATTTTGTCATTTATTTTTGTTTAAAAGGATTTTACGGGTCATTTATTTTTGTTTAAAAGGCTTTGGTTATGTGATTTTGGATTTTGTCATTTATTTTTGTTTAAAAAACTTTTGGTTATGTGATTTTGCAATATATATACGAGTCATTTATTTTTGTTTAAAAGGCTTTGGTTATGTGATTTTGGATTTTGTCATTTATTTTTGTTTAAAAACTTTTGGTTATGTGATTTCGCAATATATATACGGGTCATTTATTTGGTTATGTGGCTTTGGTTATGTGATTTTGGATTTTGTCATTTATTTTTGTTTAAAAAACTTTTGGTTATGTGATTTTGCAATATATATACGGGTCATTTATTTTTGTTTAAAAGGCTTTGGTTATGTGATTTTGGATTTTGTCATTTATTTTTGTTTAAAAGGATTTTACGGGTCATTTATTTTTGTTTAAAAGGCTTTGGTTATGTGATTTTGGATTTTGTCATTTATTTTTGTTTAAAAAACTTTTGGTTATGTGATTTTGCAATATATATACGAGTCATTTATTTTTGTTTAAAAGGCTTTGGTTATGTGATTTTGGATTTTGTCATTTATTTTTGTTTAAAAAACTTTTGGTTATGTGATTTTGAAATATATATACAGGTCATTTTTTTTTTTTAAAAAGGCTTTGGTTATGTGATTTTGGATTTTGTCATTTATTTTTGTTTAAAAGGATTTTGGTTATGTGATTTTGCAATATATATACGGGTCATTTATTTTTGTTTAAAAGGCTTTGGTTATGTGATTTTGGACTTTGTCATTTATTTTTGTTTAAAAAACTTTTGGTTATGTGATTTTGCAATATATATACGGGTCATTTATTTGGTTATGTGGCTTTGGTTATGTGATTTTGGATTTTGTCATTTATTTTTGTTTAAAAAACTTTTGGTTATGTGATTTTGCAATATATATATATGGGTCATTTATTTTTGTTTAAAAGGTTTTGGTTATGTGATTTTGGATTTTGTCATTTATTTTTGTTTAAAAGGATTTTGGTTATGTGATTTTGCAATATACATACGGGTCATTTATTTTTGTTTAAAATGCTTTGGTTATGTGATTTTGGATTTTGTCATTTATTTTTGTTTAAAAAACTTTTGGTTATGTATTTTTTGTTTAAAAAACTTTTGGTTATGTGATTTTGCAATATATATACGGGTCATTTTTTTTTTGTTTAAAAGGCTTTGGTTATGTGATTTTGAATTTTGTCATTTATTTTTGTTTAAAAGGATTTTGGTTATGTGATTTTGCAATATATATACTAGTCATTTATTTTTGTTTAAAAGGCTTTGGTTATGTGATTTTGGATTTTGTCATTTATTTTTGTTTAAAAAACTTTACTTTTGTTTAAAAGGATTTTGGTTATGTGATTTTGCAATATATATATGGGTCATTTATTTTTGTTTAAAAGGCTTTGGTTATGTGATTTTGGATTTTGTCATTTATTTTTGTTTAAAAAACTTTATTTTTGTTTAAAAAGATTTTGGTTATGTGATTTTGCAATATATATACGGGTCATTTATTTTTGTTTAAAAGGTTTTGGTTATGTGATTTTGGATTTTGTCATTTATTTTTGTTTAAAAAACTTTTGGTTATGTATTTTTGTTTAAAAAACTTTTGGTTATGTGATTTTGCAATATATATAAGAGTCATTTATTTTTGTTTAAAAGGCTTTGGTTATATGATTTTGGATTTTGTCATTTATTTTTGTTTAAAAAACTTTATTTTTGTTTAAAAGGATTTTGGTTATGTGATTTTGCAATATATATACGTGTCATTTATTTTTATTTAAAAGGCTTTGGTTATGTGATTTTGGATTTTGTCATATATTTTTGTTTAAAAAACTTTTGGTTATGTATTTTTGTTTAAAAGACTTTATTTTTGTTTAAAAGGATTTTGGTTATGTGATTTTGCAATATATATACGGGTCATTTATTTTTGTTTAAAAAACTTTATTTTTGTTTAAAAGGATTTTGGTTATGTGATTTTGCAATATATATACGGGTCATTTGATTTTGGATTTTAAAAGACTTTGGTTATCTGATTTTGGATTTTGTCATTTATTTTTGTTTAAAAAACTTTTGGTTATGTATTTTTGTTTAAAAGGATTTTATTTTTGTTTAAAAGGATTTTATTATGTGATTTTGGATTTTGTCATTTATTTTTGTTTAAAAAACTTTTGGTTATGTATTTTTGTTTAAAAGGATTTTCGTTATGTGATTTTGCCATATATATACGGGTTTCATTCAAAAAACTTTTGGTTATGTATTTTTGTTTAAAAGGATTTTCGTTATGTGATTTTGCCATATATATACGGGTTTCGGGTTTCATTCATTGAGCCCCCAACTCCAAGCACCAAAGAGATTTTGTCATTTATTTTTGTTAAAAATACTTTTGGTTATGTGATTTTGTAATATATATATACGGGTTTCATTCATTGAGCCCCCAACTCCTAGTCATGAAGCCCAAGCACCAAAGCAATCAAGTAGAGATCACAAGGGGCAAGAACTGTGCACAATTAGACGAATGTTTTACAACACATTACAGTATATAAATAAAGAAAGACCTTGCCTTCCAACGCATGTGGGATTATTCTGAGTGTACAAATTAAAATTTAAAAACACCGAGGGCAAGCGGGCTTCCAAGTGACGAATTGAGGTGTCAAGATCGCCACCAGAGTGCCAAATGTTGAGGAGGAATGCTTACAATGAACGCCAAATTTAAGCATCAAAAGTACCCAAAGAAGAACATCAATAACATCACAGTCAAAACCGCTCAGCTCACAGGGTTTTATACTAGCGTAAAGACCAAGCTCGAGCCTGGATATGAAATTATCATGCACAATAAAGTTCTATCTGTCGTTGGCCTCTTGTCATGGAGAAAGTTTCCAAGACGGTCGATGCGAAGGAAATTATTTTTCAGGAAAGGAATCTGTTGTTAGTGGTTTACAATAAGCAATTGGAGATCGCAGGGTTTCATGAAGGATATTTTCCTCCCTAGAACAATAGGAAGAGAGTAGGAGAAACGAAGAACATGATGATAATAGAATACAAAGACAATGTTGAATCTAAGCTTAGCAATATTTGTGATGGTTTTCTACACCTTCTGGACACACATCTTATCCCTTCATCAAAATCTGGTGAAGTCTAGGGTATTCTATATTAAGATGAAGAGCGATTATCATCGATATCTTGCGAATTTAAAACTGGTGCTGAGAGGAAGAAAGTTGTTGAGAGCACATTTCCTACAAACATGGCAGCCAATGTTCCATCCTTTAAAGAAGGTGGTGTGTTTTGGTCACGATATTTGATTATTCTGAACAATCTTTACCTTCTTCCCGCATTGACAACATTAAGATTTTTGGCAACTATAGAACTAAATATGCCAGAGGGCTTAGAAGTAATCAAGATTCCATGTGTTAAGAGAGCATTGGCTACTCCTTAGATACCTATTCCACCAAAGGTGCTCACATTCTTGTTGGATCTATCACAAAAACTGAGAAATGGCCACCATCATCAACGCATGAGAGCACTAGAGAGAATTGTAAAGGAAAGAAGACATAGCAGGAAGAGATGAAGTTGAATCTTCTGAGGGAGCCTTATTTATTTTCTGGTGATTTTGGGTTAAGCAAATGTGATATTTTTTCTAACTTTTCATTTAGTCTTTATAATTGAAGATTAAATTTCCATTTACAATTTTGGCCTTTGCAAAATTTGAATGAGCTATGTAATTTACAGTCATGCAGGCTTCTTAAATTTTATTGAGACCTGTTGGTCAAAACTTGAGTAACTACTCTCCTTTCCAACCCACTCGATGCATACAAGTGCATAAAATTTAACAGTGGAACAATATCTCCATGCTTTGTACTGCCTTCAATTTGTTCACATTCAATTCAAACTTAGTCTAGCCTGGGATTGGATGCAATTAAATGTTCAAGCCAAGACACGAGCATGGGTGCTGCAAATAAAGTCCATGTTTAATGTGAGAAACACACCTGAAACCTACATGATCTGCTTCTGTGATGATCATGGTGTCATGGCACTGCAAAAAGTGTTTTGATGCTCATTTAATTACAGAAGTGGCCATGTAGATGCGATGGGAGAACTTGGCTATTATTTATAATATGCAACAAAGTTATGAGCATTCAAAGGATCAAATTGAGTATTTAGAGGCAAAGAATCAAGAATCAAATCTAAAGGCATCTTTCAGGGGGCAAAGTATTCAAACAATCAGCTACACATCCCAGATTTAAAGGCAATATTCAACATTCCAAGGCATCGTTTTATGCATTCGAGAACACAATTGACATTTCACCAAAAATTTATATATTGTGAGGGTGATTGGTGATTAGTGATTAGATGGAAACCAAAGTTTATAGGTGGCAGAGCCACTATCAAGATGACTCCAGAACACATAATTTGAAGGAATTCGACTTCAACTGTCCCAGATTTCTTGCAAAAAGATTATAGATTGTTTTTATTTGTATGATTGTTTCCTAAGAGATAGCAACAATCTGTTTACTGTACTCTGCTATTTAAACTATCATTTTGAATGTAAAATGGGGATATTCCTCTTAGAAGGAAGCAGAGGGATTCGAGTGAGAAGATGTGAGGTCTGAGCACTGTAGTGAAAGAGCTTACTTTTATACAGCATTTCACGCTCAGGGATTCAAACACTCTAATGGTTAGATTGTGCCCTTATGCAACTTCATTTTTCTATCCTATCCTATCTTGAATACAATGGGGATTTCTGCAATGCATTAATTTATACACAGTTTCAGCTATGATTATATCAAAGATTTTGTTGTTAATTACCTATCTCTTGTTGACTTGTATATTCATATTTGTTTCCTATTCTTTCTTTTTATTGTCCATTAAATATCTAGATATGAGAGTGAATGCCCCTTACTTTATGAGTTAATGTTGATCATGTGATTTTAGTTGATGAACTTTACTAGATTTTCAACGCATCCAACCACTTGATTCATAATTCAAACCAAAACAACTAATGCAATCACTGAGGTGCCCTAGCTTTGTCCTATGACAATTTAGTGCAAACTTTAGGGATACTAGTTCCCAACGAAAAAGGATAGAACTCATTACAACAATATACTCGTTATGAGCTCAACATTTCATTTGTGGAAATTGAACCTAGGTGGGAAGGATAACAATCATTCCTCCCAACCACCTCCTATTACTTCCCCTCATTTTGAGGATGGTACCAGCGACAAGGCCCAAAGCCATTAAAATAATATACTCCTTATGAGCTCAACATGTCATTTACAAAAATTCAACTGAAGTGGGGAGGATAACAATCATTCCTGTCAACCACCTAAGCTAAACCCAATTGAAATACATATATACATTATTTTTCTTTTTGACACTGGCATATCATGAAGTAAATGTTGCCCATATAACAATTATTAATGTCAATTGGGTTTAGTTTAGTTGGTTGGTTGGAATGATTTTGTCCTCCCCAGTCACGTTCAATGCTATTTTTTTCTTAATTTTAATTACAATTTTTTGTTTTCATATTAAAGATACTAAAGATTTGGATATTTTTATTAAATTAAGTTAAAATCAAAATTAACAAATGAGATTAACAACAAAACTGCTTATACAAACTAAGTATGAAACCATTAAAATTTGTGATAGTGTATTACATTTTAAATTAAAAAAAAATCTTATTTTATTTCTTTTGTCCAAAAAAATTATTTGTGATAGTGTATTACATTTTAAATTAAAAAAAAAATCTTATTTTATTTCTTTTGTCAAAAAAAAATTATTAAAATTTTATATTGTTAAGTTTGTAATCATTTTTATTAGGTGTAATGTATTAATTTTATATTATTAAATTATTTTTTTTTAATGATGTGTAATGAATTAATTAGGTAAATATTTATTTAAACATATTTTAATTTTAAATTTATTATTAATTATTTGTTTTTTAAATTTAGATTTTTAAATTATAAATTATTTTTAAGAAAATACCACATTATTATTGGAAATAAATTATTTTGAACATGTAAATTATTTTGCAATGTAGTATTTTCAACACAACACCATGTAATTTTTTGCTAGCAACATTTTCTCCCTATGACGAGATTTGAGGTTGGAAGTACCTATTCACAATACCTCTTCAGAGTCCTCCATAAAAATGACATTTGTTCGTTTCAACAAATTCAAGACCACAAAATTCATTGTAATTCATCACGGTAGTAAATTAATATAATTACATTGATAGCAAATGATAATTAGTTACATAATGTATTGTGCACATTGCAGATGGTCGAGATTGTTGCATTTGGCATGAAAATATAACTCTTGTGGATACCAAGGAGGAGCTACTATAAGTTGAAATTTTCATCTGCATTTTAATTCTGTTGTTCTATCCCAGAAGAAAAGAAGGTATTCTTCATATGAGAATCTGCATTTTCATTCATGAAAGTAAGTTATGTCATATTCTAGAACTCCTTTATGCTTGATCTCCATAGTTTTTTCACAAGTTTTTTTCTAGCCTAGTAGAATTATTCTCAAAACTCCTTTATGCTTGATCTTCACATGTTTTTTCTAGTTGAATAGAATTATTCTCAAAATTCTAGAAATTTAGCATTTGGCGGTTCAGTTTCTTCATTTTCTTTGGCCTTTTCCTTTTCTGAGCTTGTAATTTGCTTGCGAAAAGGCAAAAAAACATAGAAAAACATTGCACAATAATAACATCCAATTTTGAATCCTACTTAGAAAAAATCCAAAGGTAACAACTTTTAAAGGCTTCCTTTTATACACAAATCAAGAAGTTAAGTTCAAGTTTAGGCCATAGTTTTATTCTGTTTTATTTTTATGCAAGTGGTAGGACATACTAGAAAATAATTACCTTTGTTTCTTTCGATTCATAATCGCCCACACACTCAGAAATGGATAGAATATATGTACATAAATATAGGCTTCTATTTTATTTTTATGCAAGTGATAGGACATACCAAACAATAATTACCTATGTTTCTTTCGCTTCATAAGCAAGTGAACTAGCAAAATATT
This sequence comes from Picea sitchensis, assembly GCA_010110895.2. Classification (NCBI taxonomy): domain Eukaryota; kingdom Viridiplantae; phylum Streptophyta; class Pinopsida; order Pinales; family Pinaceae; genus Picea; species Picea sitchensis. The sequence goes on along the minus strand of SNQJ01S0009171.1, from coordinate 203,350 downwards.
ATTGTAATGATTAAAAGACAAAAGAATAACCATGCCCAATTTGCCAAAAGATACAATTAAAGGGAGGAATGGTCAAACTTTAAAAACATGTGTTTAGTTCATGGATTGATAATTGAGGGATATCTTCTCCAAGCATGTTGAATATAAATAGGTAGACATACGTGTTTGATAAACTAAATAAACACATTGTAGGCCTGACTAGGAAAATCCTTGATAGAGAAGCAAACACCATAGAAAAACCAATAACAAAACATATAAAAGTAATTGCATGATATTAGTGGTGTAAATAGCTAAGATTTTTCAATGACACAGAGAAAGCACTTGTGGACAAAGTAAATACATGACATTAGCAATATATGACTAGTTGTTTTACCAACGAAAAAGACAGATAACTAGTGATGAATTAGACTACAGAGGTTATATCTATATACATGTTTTAGTTTTGCATTTGTTTATTAAATTTGATTTATTAAATTAGAATGGTTATATTTATATACATGTTTTAGTTTTGCATAAACAACTTGCAATCATTGAAAATTTCTAGTGTTTGTCAAACATCTCCTTTATGAGAATATTTTCCTGCATTCACAAACATTAAAAAAATTAGTCTCAAAGCTCCACAGAAACACCAAACAAAAGACACAAAAGGAACACAAGTCATGCTTACCAAATCCACACCTTCTTTGTTAATTCAATTATTTTACATCTGATCTCTTTGCAACTTTTGACAATAACCCTCCGAGAAGACTAAATTCAAAAATAGGAAAAAAATTTATATGGTTTTTGGTTCTTTCTTTGAATCTAGCAGAAGCATATGAAGAAAAATTGATCTTAACTTCTACAGATTTAACTTCGAACCCATAAATATGAAGATTCCAAGCTTAACCTCGGGGTGAATTTGCGGCAATTATTTCACCTTAAACCAAGAAGAGAGAATGAATTGGTTTACAATGAGAAAGTGATACGTATATATAGAACTCTCCATGAGAGAAGAAGTGTGCATAAGGTTAGGGATTCCTTGTGCATGCACATGTGACTCCAAAGTTAAACTCACAGTAAGTGGAGTTAACTAGCCAAAAATGGAGTTGTCTAGTTATAAATTAAGAATTCCAAAAATAAGACTAGCAGTAAGTGGACTTAACTAGCTAATAATAGAGTTATCGATGCACAAGTTACCTCATGCATGTCATGCATGTTGAACTAATTATGCATGCAACTCATGCATGTTGAACTCTAAACTCCATAACTGAAGTGACTAAAGACAAAACTGACACTGAGTCCTACATACAACTCATGCATGTTGAATTAAACTCTAGTGGAAGTGCACACTTGTCTGGGAGGGGAATATTCCCTTGCAAGGAGGAATATTCAAGGTGAAGTGTGCTTTGATCCTTGTCACTGCCATGTCACTACCACCTACTAAAAATGGACCTACTATAAATAGCTACTTTATATAAATAGATATTGTATAAATAGTCATGCTAAAAATAGTAGTCCTTCTAAAT
>SNQJ01S0009171.1:160840-201438 GCA_010110895.2 Picea sitchensis | reverse complement strand
TGTGTCTTCGCAGTTCCCCTCGTTTCCCGAATAGACTCTTCAATGTGGTCCAGACTTTGTTTGGTGTGGAAATATATTCTACATGGAAGAGTAGATCCGGAGATATTGATAAGCATAACAACCCATATGCTTCATCCATCATGTTGAAGTACTTTTATTTCTCAATTGCAGAGGTGGGCTCTGATTCCGTTCCCATTGTAATCTTATAGAGTCCTTTGCTTCTTAGTACAAGCTCTATTTTAGGCTTCCATTCAAAGTAATTGAATGGGTAATTGAATGGTATGATGATCAATGACATCGGATGATCCATTCTCTATGGGATATTCAAGCCTTTGTCACCTGTAAATAAAATGTGTGATTCTCCTTTGTCACCTACAAACAAAATTAGTACGTCTCCTTACTAGCTCAACCTATGCTTTGCAAAGTAAATATTAGTTTCTTCTTACAAGCTCCTCCTAAGTTCTGATACCAAGTAAGAAAAATATTTTTTCCCCTTACAAGCTCTGATACCATGTAAAAATTCTTACATAAGAATCTAGTTGCAAAGAAGAAACTAAATTGCTAAGCACAATAATCTAGTTGCTAAGAAGAAAGAACACTTGCAAGCATGAGACCAAAAAGAAAGAAGATGGAATGAACTATAGAATTCAATAGAACGAATTGGTTTACAATGAGAAAGTGATACATATGTATAGAACTCTCCATGAGAGAAGAAGCGTGCAATAGTTTGGGGCTTCCTTGTGCATGCACATGTGACTCCAAAGTTAAACTAGTAGTAAGTGAACTTAACTAGCCAAAAATGGAGTTTTCTAATTATAAATAGATTTGGTTATTTTGGAGTTAGGACTTCAAAAAATAAGACTAGTAGTAAGTGGAGTTAACTAGATAATAATAGATTTAATCATTCACAAGTTACCCCATGCATGTCATGCATGCAACTCATGCATGTTAAATTAGTCATGCATGCAACTCATACATGTTGAACTAAACTCCATAACTGAAGTGACTAAAGATAGAGTTGACATTGAGTCATGCATGCAACTCATGCATGTTGAACTAAACTATAGTGGAAGTGTGTACTTGTCTAGGAGGGGAATATTCCCTTGGAAGGAGGAATATTCAAAGTGAAGTGTGCTTCGATCCTTGTCATTGACATGTCACTACCACCTGCAAAAAATAGACCAACTATAAATAACTACTTGATAAAAACATACATGCTATAACTAGTCATGCTATAAAAAGACATGCTAAAAATAGCATCCCCCTTGAACAGTAGGAAAATATGGAAAATGTGCATGTACACCTATATATTTACAAGGAAAAAACTTGAATTTAGGCATTTTCTTGTCGAACCTGAAAAATGTATTTACTAGTATAGCTAACCCAACCCTAATGTTTTTAGTCCAACATCAAGTTGTAAGTCTTCAGATACCAAATATTCATTTGTTGGACCTCTTAAAATAAGGAAATCTAAGGTGGTGGCCAAGAGTGAAGAGTTTGCTAAAGAAACAAGCAATTCTAGTATTTCAAAGTATGATGTTAAGAAAGACTATTTAGACCTTCCCTTGCTTCCTTCTTTATAATTTGTGTATAAGACATCATTTAACTACTCTCCCTTTGGTGCATGGCCTAGTTCTGTACAATTTCCTAAAATTAAAGAACTTTTCTCCTTTTATGGGAACAACTATGTAATTGGTTGCTTCTAGAGTCTATGGAGCAAATCTAGGCCTTCTACTTTCATTTGTGGTTGTTCAAAGAGGTAGTCTTGAAGTTATTATCATGTTATATTCTAGATCTCATTGCTCCTATGTTGACTATTTGAGGGTTGCATCATATAAACATAGCATATCAACATACAATTTTATTTTACATGGTGATCACCTTAAAGATCATGTTTATATTGATGGGTGACCATGGATAAACGGAAATATAGTAGAAATTTTTAACATTTCTAGGCAAATTGGACTTTAATCAAATTGCATATCTATCTCATCTCAAAATGACAAAGAGGATTTTATGTCCAAAACATTTACAAGAACATATATTTATGTTTCTTCTAAACATGATTTGAATCATGGGGTTGAGTTATTTGGTAATTACAATTTTTATATGACTAAAATACCTACTCACTTACCATGGCATGCATATGGTAGCATTACCTACTATTTTCATTAATTCACATTTTTGTTTATGGATGTTTATTTGTTTTTGTTATTTCTATGAATCATGTAGGATGTTTTGTAAAATCAATATCATTGTATATAACATAATTAATCATAGTTGATGCTTAGGTTTCATTTGAATTCGTAAGAATATATCACTTAATTTGTTGAATGTGCAAATAAATATTGTATTTCTCAATATTTTAACTCTTAGTATACTAATCTATAAAATATTTGAAATTTACGAGAAATGATGATACCTATGAAAGAAACAATATTACTAGCATTAGAAGTGGCACACCACCAACCCATTGTTTTCTTCATTTTCACCCGTCCAATGCATATCATAAGGAGAAAGAAGAGCAAAGAGAAAAAATGACAGCTGCAGAGTTTCATAAATAAATTAATCATTCTCATTTAAATTTTATGGTCAATGAAGAACCTATAAAAAAATAGAAGATGCACCCACAATGATAGTGATGCAAACATGGATACATCCTTAGCTCATGATGCAAAAATCTTAGAATAAACGTTAAATAGTCATTTCGAAGATTATCAACCAGGGATAATTTTAAGGATGGAAATTTATATTAAAATGTAGAAACATGGGCTAATATTACTATTAATATGTAAAATCTAAAAAAATTAGCAATAGTTTCGTAAAAATATTCAAATTTCTAAGGATTTTATACAGTTTCTATAAAATTTTGGCAATTTTTAACGTAAAATAATTTTATTCTATGGAATTTGGGCGAATTGTTTTTATAAAAAATGGAAATTAGTGAATCCTTTTTTGGGAAAAACCATGGAAAATTAGCCCATTGGCGAAATTTAGCCCCTAAAATCATCCATTATCAACAATATGGTGGGGTGCAAAACCAAGACATTTATGAAGATGATGATATTATATATGAGGATGCAATAAAGAATGCTACAATGACACCCTTATTTGAAGGGAAAGTAGGAGCTCTACATCGACAACTNAAAATCATCCATTATCAACAATATGGTGGGGTGCAAAACCAAGACATTTATGAAGATGATGATATTATATATGAGGATGCAATAAAGAATGCTACAATGACACCCTTATTTGAAGGGAAAGTAGGAGCTCTACATCGACAACTGTTATCCTAGTCTACAACATGAAAGGAAAATTTGGTTGGTCAAACAATAGCTTTTCAACATTGTTGAAGTATTATATGTTTTGATGCAATATACACAATTTTCATCCCCAATGATTGACAATTTTTTACAAAGTTTATTTATATGAAAAATAGTTCTTATTTTAACTGAAAATATAATAACCACATATAATATATGTTTTGTCTCAACAATGAGTTACATGACAAGTTGTTGCCAAGGGATAATAGTCTTCCAAGGACTACCAATGAAGCACACACAATAATCAAGGATATAGGGGTGTTCTATGTTTCCATTCATGCATTCCCTAAATATTGCATTCTATATAGAGATAAATATGAAGGAAAGAAAAAAGTGTCCACAATGTGATGAATCCTATTTTCGCAATGGTATCTTGGAAAAAAACACAAATAAAGTGGTGTGCCACATGTCGATAATCTCTAGGTTAATGAGAATTTTTTTAATTTAAGTCATTGGCCTAATTAATAGAATGGCATGAATTTAGTAGAAGTGGTGATGGTGTTATGGCAATCCTAGTAGATTCAATGGAAATGAAACATATAGAATCTAGTTGGCCAAAAAAAATGTTAATAAGAAGTTGAGCATAAGATTTGGTCTTGCAATGGATGTGGTTAATCCCAACCATCAGAAATCTAGTGTATGGATCAAATTGCATGTGCTTCTATCCAACTAAAATATTCCACCTTGGATGTCAGTCTAGGAGGAGCACTTAATGTTGGTTTTACAATACCTCGAAAGTATCAAGTGAATAAAATGGATCATATTTGTCACCTTTGATAAATGAATTACAACTTTTATGGAACATGATTAGTGTAACATCCTCGTTTTCAAACCCCAAAACTATTGATGTATATTGTAAATGCAATGTACGGCCGAGGGCCAAGCTATGTAATATGTAAATGATTTAAATTGAATATAATAAACAAAATATATTGCTAGTTGCAGATGGACACAAACAAATATTTGGGGGCTTAGTTTCCACAAGAGAGGGAAGGGGTCCAAGGGGGAGAGTTTACCAATGTCTATTAAACCCAAACCCATTTCTTTTGAAAGTATCCTTACTATGAACCTTCCATTATCTATTGAGTGTTCTAGAGCCCAATCATTGAATTCATGTAAGAGGGTGTGTGTGAGAAGTCCCATCCCATAGTTATTGATAACATGGGTGTTGAGTACAATCAGCTTGGGGAAGAGTGTAAGTCAAGCAAGCAAGAGAAAGAGAGGAAAATTGTATGGGGAGGGGAGCAGAATTACATATTCATGTTTTTTCATGCAGAGCAGTTTTTACATGGAGTTTTATGGACATAAAGAGAGCTTGGAGTGTTGAAGATTGAAGGTAGCGATGGTGGAAATTCTTGGTAGCTATTTGGAGCTGTAATTTCATGGGAAGAGAGGTTGTGAGCCTATGAGCAATATTTTGTTTGAAATTTGTCAAGAGAAGCAAGTGTTTTGTTGTTGGGTGAATTCTTGTTGGAGTTATAGAATTCTTGACGTCCCAATAGAGAGATTTATTGTCCAAAATGTGTTTAAATTCCTAGATGCGAGTGGGAATGCTTGAGGGACTATGAGCAATGAAGGGGGATCCCATCCCTTGGGTTGTGCAGGTTGTGAGGAAGAGAGTTAGTGGACTAAAATTAGTTGTGGGGAATTGACTATTGAGAGGGGTACATTAGCCAACCTTAAGGACCATAGCCTCTTATGAATTCATAGCCCCAACTTGGGGGTGACTTGATGTTGAGAACTAGAACAAAAAGTCTATGATTGGGAGGAAGGTCCATCCTCCGCAGCGGATCACATATTTTCTAAGATAAGTGTTCTTATTGGTTGTGTTTATTCATGTTAAATGTTGATATAATTGTTGTGCATTTTGCTCTAAGTTATTTTGGGTTAATGCTACTTGTTATGAATAAAAAGATGAATATGGATCTCCATTTATGTGGTTGAATGTTTATGTATGTGCTTTGTTGCTACTGTGCATAGTTAAAGTAGTTGCATTTATGTTTTTTTTTTAGTATGCATAGTTGAACGAGTTTGAATGTCACAGTGTGTATTATTTTTGCATTAAGAATTGGTATCAGAAATTGTATTGGGTCATTTTTAGTAGTGGTGTGACCCAATTTGGGGATGGGGAATGTTACAGAGTGGTATCATAGATTAGGTTCAACACTCGACTCGCATGGGACAAGAACCGGTGCAAATTTGGGAAAATTCATTATTATAGATTTTGATATTTGACGAATTTGGGGGAAAGCAATGAAAAATAATAGTGAAATCCCCAAATTCATGAACCAATTCGAGTTTCAAATTCCTCTGAACTATCTAAGAGGTTTAATGGCTTCAATCGACCGAATTGCAAAGTTATATTAGAATTTCAAGGTTGAATTCACGTTACAATGGAGGTCAAGAGAATTGGGAGAGTATGATGAATCGATGACCAAGATCATGTTTGATCTTGAGATCAACGGCCCAAATTCATTATGAGTTTATTAAAAACTTATAAGTTTTCGGCGTTTTGCAAAGGGAGATAACCATGTTGGAGAGTTGCTTTGACCAAATCTATTCTCGGACGAGCAGTTTATCATACAGTTTGGTCTAAGCTAAATGTAGAATACTATCTCATCACATCTTCTCGCCAAATCCTCATTCCCTTTTTAGTTCACGAGGTCCAAAAGTTGTTGAATCAATGAGGTTGCTACAAGACTATGGCTGGTGCAAGAAGGTTTGATTCAGTAACTTCATAGACCATGACAATTTAGCATTCAATTTACTCAAAATAAATGAATAAATTATGAATATGGGATAAAATCATTACCTTTATGCTCGATATTTTCTTCTTAAGAAAAAACATGAGTTAATAGGTTTAGATAGGGCAACAGAACAAGATATTATGGGGAAAATGGTCAAAATGGGGTCCTCGGGTAGTCCCAAAAGTGTCAAAACATGGACTCCACATCTCTCCCACACCTGAGAGATTGCATGTCCTCATGCAAATAAAACCATTGTCTCTACAAACTACTATCTTTCAAAATTGTATAATTTGTTGCCCACATCCGCTAAGTAGTTGCCTAGGCCAACACCTCTGGACTAGAGTTTGTAGATTGGAGGCTTCGAAGTTTGACTTGGAGCCTCTGATTTCTTGTTGTGAGTCTACTAGCTCTTCTAAACCATTTCCTAACCAACTTCTCAGTATTTTTGTGGCTTACCTTGAGCTCTTTGGTTTCTTCCTGAAACTTGAGGTTAGACCTCCTTAATAGCTCATTTTCATTCTTAAGAAATCATTCCATAACATAAAGTTATTTAACGGTTTGTTGCAATTTCCTAATATTATTTTTATGTTTTGTTGATGGTATGTCGGAAAACTTGCCTCCTTCTGATTTAAGCTCCTTTATATGAGGATGAGAGTCATTTCCATGTCCTACAAGGACTAAATCTTTCAAAATGTCATATTCTTCCCTATGGAACGATATGGTTTCTTGCAGCTCTCCATGGGCATCCTTTTCCATCTTTTTCTTTAGTAAATCTACAAGGGTCATTTGGCCTTGTTGTTCTTCTTCAGTCAAATTTATCTTGGCCATTTTCAAAGTTTGGCTCCTTGCCACTCTGGGTTATGGAGATACATATAGGGTTTTCCTTTTCTTCCCTTGTTGCTTGATTTCTCATATTATTTGGACATCTTCATCCTCTTCCTCGGGTTCCTGGGAATCTACATGTTCAACCTTATGTTCGACCTCGGATTCCTAAGCATTTGTGTGCTTAGATTCTACTTCGTTGACCTATGTCTCTTGTGTAGTTGTGAACTTCATTTTCGTTCTATCTCTCGTATGTTGCTTCAACCTTTGCCCTACAATGTTACTTCCAGCAATAAATCGATTTCTGATTAAAAAGTTCTCCTAATCGTCTTTCCTTTTGTTCAACTCCACCACGATTAGGATATTAATTAGGCCATGGTGGAACAGATTTGGCTCCACATTCATTGTTCTCTTATGAGTTGTCAGTGTCATCTTGGAGAGTGACATTTTTAAGGAATACGAAAAATTTAACCTATGTCCTTTGAAGTTCCTTAGAAGTCAAATATAAAACAAAATTGCTAACCCAAAACTCCCCTCATGGGTAATATATTTCTGCAAGATAAAGAGGAGGTCTCGATACCTTTTCTTAAACCATTGTTGTTTCAATCATTTTGCCTAGTCGGGTTTGTAGTCCTTTGTGAGAAAATGTGCATACATCTGCTTATCTACCAATTGGTTCTTGAACCATATGTCTCCATCCTAAGGTAACTTTGTCATTGCTACAATTCAATCCTCTGTCACCTGAAACTCGATATCCCCAACACACGCTCTCTCTTCGTGGAAGCTCTGTGTGAATGCCAGTGTTACCTTGCTATTGTACCCATAGAATTTTAGGAAGAAGGGAAACCACCTCACACTTTTTATCTTTCTTTTTCATTTAAGGTAAGCTTCCAACAACTTCATACCCTCGGGATCGAATCGAACTAGATTCCTCATGATTCAATGCTCACCCTCTCTATGGAAGAGTATGAAATATGTTGTTTAACACCTTGGTTATACCGTCGAACAGGAATCGGTATGTGAGGTTGAAAGGGAGGTCAAGTTTTGGGGTCTTATCGAAATTATGGAAGGAAATGATACCATAAATGGTTTACAAGAATCGTGATTATGACAACATCTTAATCCGATTAAAAAATAATCGAAGGTCAAATCTCTGAGTGTGTGAAATGATTAAGCTATATGCAACGGTTCATGCCAAAATCGGGCGGTTTACAGAATTGGCTATGGACTTCAGCACGATCATGAGGATATAAGGGTAAAAATTCATATCGATGGTAGTGGTTAGGTATTCCAGAATTTCAATGGTTCAAAGACCTTTTCCCAATCATCACAATTTTTCATAATTTTGAATAAACGAAAAGAAAAAGAAATTTTCTACGACCTTTGTTACTTGATCTTTCTGAATATACTACAGGAACAACTAAGTCTAATAGTGTACATGGCCTTGTAGAAAAAACTATTGATATTTCTTTTGGATACAAAGGGAGATATTTGCATGGTTCTTTGGGTTGTTAGCTGCAATGGAAGACCCACTACAAAAATTGCAGAAGTTTGTTACATGAAGATTTTGTAGTGGTCATTGTGCAGGGCTCAGACTACTTGGTTTCTTTGTTGCAGAAACATAACTTGTTTTATTCCAAAAATCACCTGTGGACCAAATTGAATCAAGAAATCCAAAAAATTGGACTTGCACAAAAAGAATTTGTATGTTGTTGTAGAATGTTGAAATTATGCATCACCGCCCTCATTGTACGATCATATTCACATGAATGTATTTTCTGAAGTTGAATGCAAAAAGGACCCATTTGATTATCAACAATTGTTGGATGTCGTTAACCAATGCGAGGTTTCCCACCAATAATGCTAATGAAAACCAAGGTACTCTGATGCAACCTAACAGGTGTGAATTAATGAATCCCCTCTATTGTCAGCAAGTAAGCTTGTTATTAAGGCATACAAGCTTCAAGGCATCACTAAATATTTGATCTTGGACCTAGATGATGAGTTGAAGTCGATGGGCCAAGATTTTTGGAAGGAAGGCCTTGGAGAATCTTCCATCAATCTAACACGAGCATCAAAAATTCTTTTATTAAAAAATAGAATCACCATACTTTTAATAGAGACCCCACCAACCAGAAACTAGTTTTCAAGTGAGGTCATAGCTCTGTTGCGCCAGAAAGCCTAGTTTTCACAACATGGCCTTGCTTTTCTCTTTTCTTTTTATTTTTTATTTTATCAGTTTTCAGTAATTAAAAGAATATTAAGATCGTGAAGAAGAAGCACAGGGAGGATCCCCCCTGCTTACCACTTCCATTTCAGTTTGTTCCATAAAACTCTTGATAAAATCCTCCGTGTACTTAGGATTCTGATATAGTTTGAGTATATGCCCATTAACCAGGAAGAAAAATTTTCCATCATCAATTGTTCTGACCCTGACAGTTACATTATCATAAGAAGCCTAAACTTTGTAGGGACCAAGCCAATGCGTGTTGAATTTCCCTTTGAAATTTTTGAACTTTGAATAAAAAAGGAGTGCCCAACCCCCCTCCTTGAACTGCTTCTTTCTAATAACCTTATCATGCCATATTGCCCTTTGCTAATGCATGATATCAGTGTGTTTAAAATATTCTTGTCTCATTTCATCTAGCTCATTCAGTTGTACAATCATCTATTTTTGTGCCTCTGTCAAGTTCATGCCCAAATTTGTTGCCATATTGAAAGTTTTGAATTCAAACTCTATTGGAATAAGGACATGTTTCCCATAGACCAGCTTGTATGGAGAGAAGCCAATAGTACTCCTTCATGTCATTCTATATGCCCATAAGGCCTCTGAAAGCCTATCTGGCCAATCCTTTTTGTGCACCTGCACCGTCTTTGTCAAAACTGTCTTCGGGACTTTATTTGTTGATTCCACCTGCCCATTGGCTTGTGGATGATATGGAGTGGACTTCCTGTGGGTGATTTGATATCTTTGGGTGATTGCTTGCATTAACTTAAATGTAAACTGAGCACCTTGGTCAGTGACGATCTCTCTAGGTACCCCAACGCAAACAAAAATTTTACTAAACAAGAAATCTACTACTACCTTCTCTATGGCACTAGGCATAGATTTTGCTTCTACCCACTTAGTCACATAGTCCATACAAACTAAAATATTATTTTTGCCTTTGGATAAGGGGTTTATTGGGCCTACGAAGTCCAAGGCCCATTTTTCAAAGGCTCCTATAAGGACCTGAGGTCGAAGTGGAATCTCGTATGCTAGAGTAGGTCAACCCATCCTTTGGGAGTTGTCACATGCCCAAACATATTTCTTTGCATCATCAAACAATGTGGTCCAATAATAACCCAAGTAGAGAATTTTGTAAGTTGTCCTTTTGTCTGTGAAATTACCCCCACAGGGTTCATCATGGCATGCCTTCATGATGTTATACATCTCATCTTCTCTTACAAACCTGTGAATAATCAAGTCAAGACCTGTGTGAAAGAGATCTCCTTTGATCCAGGAATACAGAGCACTCAACCTTACAACCATGTTTCTTTATTTTCGTGAAAAGTGGTGTGGAAGTTTTCTTGTAACAAGATAGTTACAAGAAATAACAAACAAATTTTCATCTAGAAAACTATCATCAACGGGAGTATTCTCACCTTCATTATTAAGTCTAGAAAGGAATTCAGCTACCTGATTTTCCTTTCCTGGTCTGTCCAAAATCGTGATGTTGAATTCATATAGCAATAGCAACCACCTAGTGATTCTTCCATTTGCAATTGTTGTGTTCATCAGATACCTGATGGAAAAGTGGTCAGTATGGATAAAAACTCCATACCATGTGTTGTAATGTCTAAATTTATTTATTGCATACACCATTGTTTAGTTTAGCAAGAGCTAGATTTTTGTTTATAAAGTAAATATCATGAGTTAGCAAATTTTCCTTTTTCCCCGAGACTGCTCCTATAGCTAAGTCTGACACATTGGTATAAATATGGAAAGGAAGGCTCCAATTTGGACCCCTTAACACCGGTATTGAGGGAAAAAATTCCTTTAGTACATCAAAGGCATGTTGGCATTCTTTACTCCAATAAAATTCAACTTCTTTTGCTAAAAGTTTGAATAATGAAAATGTTGTTTTTGTAAAATTCTCTATAGAGCGTCGGTAATATCCTGCATGGCCTAAAAAATTGAAACTCCTTTTTGTCTTGTAGGGGGTGGCATATTAACAATTACTTCAAGCTTAGTGGGGTTAACCTGTATTTCTGCAGTAGAAACATGGTGACCCAACACAATCCCCTCAATCATGAGCATAAAACATTTTTTATTACTAAGTGCTAGATTTGATTCTCTACACCTTTTTAGAACTTTCTTGAGAATAGTTAAAAACTCCTCAAAAGAATCACCGAATGTGGTGAAATCATCAATATATACCTCCATACAATCATGTAATAAATCAGAGAAAATAAGAAGTATCACTCGTTGGAAAGTAGTTGGTGTGTTGCATAGACCGAAGGGTAATACCTTGTAAGCATAGGTCCCCAATGGGAAAGTGAAGGTAGTCTTGTCTTGGTCTTCTGGAGTGATTTGGATCTAGTTGTGACAGCTAAATCCATCCAGAAAGAAAAGATATATCTTCTAGTGTGTCAAGGAATTGATCTATAAGAGGTAGAGGAAAGTAATATTTCAAGGTTTCCTTGTTCAATTCCCTATAATCAATGCATACTCACCATTTCCCATTATTTTTAGGGACAATACCCAAGGGGGATACCTATTGGCTATCAGAAATGGGGTAAGTGAAGCCTGCATTGAGTAATTTATGCAATTCTTCTTTTACAATTTCTCTCAATGTTGGATTCATTCTCCTCTATGGTTACCTAATTGGCCTAGCATTTTCTTGCATGTAAATGTGATGAATGCAGGTGTCTGGGTGGATGCCTTTCATCTCAGTATATTCCCATGCAAAAAAATTATGAATATTGCCTCAAAACCTTAATTAATTGTTCTTCATGTGAACTATCTAATGCGACACTAATATTCATAGGTTTTCTAGGAAGAATTCCTATAGTTTTGCAACTAGATTCAGAAATTTAGCAAGTCAAAAATGATGATAGAAAGGCAGAGTCTAGTTCTTTTGAGGTGCATGTTTCTTGAAAAAACAATTATAATAGGTGGTCTATAGAAGCCTGATACTAAGAGGAATATTTCCCCCCAAAATACTGTGGAAAATATGGGTTTGAAATGTAATGGTTAATCATATTTTCATTGGTATTTTTCTTAAGACTCATGGCTTGTGCTATTATCGAAACAGGTTGAATTGTTCCTTCCTCATTATCATCCTCAACAAGCCACTGTGCACATTTTAGTTCAGATGCGGTTTTTGCAGGGGGTAAAGTCTAATTCGTTTAGTTTCGGTGTCATGTGTGATCATCATGTTTCCCAATCTACATCCAATGAAGGCATTTGTTGTGGCCAACCAAGGCCTCCCTAGAATTAAAAGTTGTCCACCTAAATTTGATTTGGTTGCAAGAAATAAAAGTATGTCGGATATTCCCAACAGTCGCGTGAAACAATAACATCTTTTAATACTCCCTCGGGTTTGATTTTCGATCGATCAACTAGCTTGAGTATTGTGGGGGTAGGGGAAAGGGTATGTTGTCCCAATTGGGTGAAAGTTTTTAGATTCATCATGCTTATAGTTTCCCCCAAATCAATCAGAGTGTTTTTAAGAGAGAGGTTATTGATGAAAACTGTGACTAAAAGGTTTCCTGGATTGACATATTTTTCAGTGGTGGCTTGGGCAGAGATTAGGCTAGCCAATTTTCCTACAACTTGTATAGTGGGTGGCTCTCTTTTTTGTCTTCTTGGTTTCTTTATGCAAAGGTACCTTACTGTCTTTGCATAAATAGGTATATCTTTCAAGGCTTGTAGCAGAGGGATTTTGACACAAATATTTTTAAGTTCTGCAACAAAATCGAATTTGGGGGGAGTGATTAATTTGTCTATTTGTAGCCTTTCTGGAAATGGAGGTTGGTTGGATTGTGCTCTTTGTACCTTATGAATGTTTGATTTCAAGCCTAAATGAGATTGCTTTTGGGTCTAAAGTGGTGATTGTTTGCTAGTATCTATTTCAGGCTGAGTGGGAATTTCTTCTTCCTCATTTGCTTGAATAACAACTGAAGAATTTCGATCAAGAACCTTCCTAGATCTTAAGAAAATTTCCTACAGTAGTGCAGGTGAAATACAATAGGTATGGAAAGTTGGAAAATGTTGCAGTTCAACATTGTAAGTAGGTTGTACTTATTTATTATTGTTAGGATTGGGAATAGGTTCAGCAAGGATTAGTGTGGGGCATGGGGGATTTGAAGGATTTGAAAGAGCAGGTAATTGGAGTTGATGTGATTGATTCATTTGTTTTGGAGGAGGTTCTGGAAGAAACGAGGGGAATGTTTACACCGTAGGATAAGGAAAGGTGGCCATGCCCTCATAGGATGGGCCATGCCAAATTTGTTTCCAAGGTTGGGGAAGAGCATGTTGAGGCTTCCAGGGCTGCCATGGAAATGAAGTGTTCCACATTTGATTATGAAAATAAGGAAATTGTGGGACACAGTTTTGGGTCGTACCTAAGCTTTGTGGTTTCCATGGTCGTTGAGGTGTCATTGCATACAGTGATCTTGTATCTTCTTGTCCCTCTTGATATATTACTTTCAGGCATGGTATGGAGGGGCAGTCTTTTGTAGGATGGTCCATATCACAAATGCCACAAAGTTCAATATTGTCTAGTGGATATTCTGTCATAGGGTGATTTTTCCTACACTTTAGACAAAATACAACCATGGATTTATCCACGGATCTTCCTTATTTTTAACTTGGAAAACATCCAACTGAGAACTTAATGAAATAATGATATCAGATTTGAAATTTTCAAATAAATTACCAATCTCATCCCTTGTGACTCTTGCTCTTGCAACAAATTTCACAACTCTGGAAGTAGTGTTCTGGGATTCCTTTCAGTGTTTGCATTTCTCATTGAGTATCTTCAGCATAGTTCCCATATATCATCGAATTTCATCTGATGGATGTCCCCTAATTCCATCAAGTTCAGGACTTCCAGAGCATCATCTTGAATTCCTCTAAGTAGGATTGTCCTTTGGGTATCATTACTCAACTCCCCTTGTTTTGACCTCTGACGATTATATTAAAAATGTTCCATGTAGTCTTCCAAAATTCCATCTTCCTTCTGTGTCATCCGAAATATTTCTTCTCTGAGGTCTCTGGCCTTAAAGTAGTCCTGGTACTTTTTCAAAAACACATTTTTCGTATCTTCATAGGTCTGAATATTATATCCCTCGCGTCCCATAAACCATCGAAGTGTTTCTCCCTTCAAATTATCTAGGAGCAACTTCAACTTTTGGTCGTTAGAGAAATAATCATAGCTCCTATAGAGTACATCAAATTTTTATAAAAATGTATTTGAATCTTCACTCGCCAGACCATGGAAGTTTGGTAGAGCATAGGGGGGAATATTCTTCATATGTGTGATTCCACCAGGGTATTGAATGTGGAACTCAAAGGTGAAGGTTTATTCTTGGGTGGAAACAATGCCTTCTTTATCTGTCATTTCTCCTCCTCTAAATAAATTAACTATCATCTTTGATTCAATAATCACCCTGTTTGAGGAAAATATATGAAATGATCTTAATCAAGCATTTTCAGATCTTACTTGGCTAAAGCAATATAGATTGGAATATCACCCTATGTTTATAGCCATCAAAATTTGTTTCCTAATCCACAAGTATTGATTACAAGTGCTTAGGTTGATCTTTTTATAAATGAAACTTTGCTGAAAAAATCAATATTTATGAAATTTTCTGAATATAACAAATGTTGAAATAAATATAGAGACATAAGTAAAGACAATAAGTCAATAATCAAAACAAATGAGACATAAAGAAATCGTTTATTCCATTCCAATTTATCAAAAGAATCGTTCTCTTTACAAAATTCCTTGACGAAGTTTGGACCAAAGTCAAACTTAGATGTCCCTGATGAAAACCACACAAAAGGACTTCTGTCAGAAAGAAAAAACTGAACTTTAAAAACTGGATCAACTTGCCACAGATTGTTTCCCACTCGACTCTGCACAATAGCCTTTATCAGTCATGAAATTTAATTCACAAACAGACAAGTCTACACAAACTATCAAAGATAGATCAACACCTCTGAAAAACAAGTGTCTGAATGATGTAATTCAGCCCTGAATCTTGTTGTCTACAATAGGACCCTGCTATCATAAAAGAGAATTGGGCTTTCAATGAATTAAAGAATGAATGAAAATTGAAGTATCTCAATAAAACTCAAAGAGCAGACCTTAGTATGCTTCTCCTTCTATTCTCCTTTTGTTCCTCCTTTTCCTTTTGTCTTTAAGCAATTAGAATTAGTTGAAGTAGTTGAACTACTTCTTTAGTTAAGTTAACTAAAACTCAACCAACTTTTAGTTAAGAGGGAAAAGTAATAAAATCATAATAAGGGTTTTTAATGTTAAGAGGGAAAAGTAATAAACTACACAAGTGGGTTTTTAATAAATAATAACTAGTAGGTGGGACCTTGTGACTCCCTTTAGTTCTTTAACAAACATAACACAACTAGTTAATCAAACAAACACATCCTCCTTGTGGCTCCCATTATCACTTCTCATAATTTGACAATTTATATCAATGATAATTGAAATCATATCCAAAAAATATATTACCCATATATCCAAAAAATAGTGTGTTGTCCAAAATTTCAGAAGTCGACTGTTCTCAACAATGAATAAATAAAAACACTTAAAAACCATATTTTCCACTCTGGGAGGCAATCTTTCCCTTGTTACTGTTGTCACCCTTTGATCTCTCTAAATTTTCCTTAGGTTGTGTGGAGCCTTTAGGCCTAATCTCATTGATCACATGAGAGCAATCATCTCTCAAATGCATGCGGGAGGACATGGATTTGGCAGAGTCATTTGAGGGTGATGAGGGGGCAACAATGGATTTTCCTTTGTTAGGGGCATGGTGGGCCTCGGTTTTTAACCTTTTTCTTGAATGGGAAGATTGTACTGGTGAGTGGACAGGGGCATCTTGGACAATTTGATTAACAAGTGGAGGAGAAGGTAGAGACAAGTTAGGCCATCCACGATGTTGGGAGACTGTCGGGTGGACAATCTTCTGCCATTCGTTGTTTTCAGGGACTTCAGGTTGTAGTGAGACATGAGGGGGCACTATGATACCAGGTGCATGTGGAGCTTGGAAGGGAGGCCTTTTTGGCCTAGGTTGGACCACTCCTTGCCCAATCCAGTTAAAAAATCCAGCTTGAAATAGCTGGCCCAACTCTTGTGAGTCTGCATCAAAATGTATAGAGAACCTTGGCCTTCTAGAGCCCCTGTTCCAATTTCCTCTTCCTCAGTTACCCCGGCCATGGCTACCTCTACTGAAAAAACTCATTCATGTATGCATTATCGATTAGCAAATAGTTTCTTCAACAACCATACATGACATCTCTTTTAAATATGAAACAAAGTTTGGCTCAACAACACATCAGACTCATGCAATCCAATCCATACAAATTGTTTAATACTTGACAATGAGCGGGGGGTGAATAAGGGTTCTAGGAAAAGTGAGGGATTGTATTGAGCGAAAAGCATTAAATGAGGGGGAATAGATCATGATTACAGCTCAATAAATCATCAAACAATCAATTGTATCGTAAATCAAAAGAATATATCATTGCAATTCATCCCTGAGCGATCCTTTAACAGTAATAATACAAAAATTATCTTAACTATAATTAAATTTTAAGAACAGGGACTGGATAGTGAATATGGGAAGGCGAGGGGACTTGTAATGTGCGAAAAGTGAAAGAATGGTAGGGAAAAGAATGAACATTGTTCATAAAACCAATTAAGTGATCCATAAAAACAATTATGTATTCAATACAAGTATACCAATACCAATTAACAATTGTTGTGTGTCAATACTGTTCATTGTCCCACATCCAATTTCTTCAAAATTCTCAATTAACACAGTCTATAATCATACTCAGAATCACTATGCCTTTCAACAGTCTTGTCAAGAGAATAGTTGGGTTTTTTTCATTTCTTTTCTTTTCTTTTCATTTAAACAAAATCAAAAGGAATACACAGTCACATTGCTTTATCGCTATCCATCATATATAACTATAAAATATCAATCACTATCCATAATTCACAATTGCCCAAGTAAACATATACACGGGTCTTTTTTCCCAAATTGAACAGACTTTTAAAAACTTGCTCAATTTCACGCCTTTTCATTATATCAACCAATAAAATGTTGCAATGAAACCATAATACAAAACCCAAGTTTCATCACTGGTGGTGCAATTTAAATCAAACATGCACGATACCTCCATAATCCATACAAAGTGAACAATGAAATCACAGTCGTCAATTTCCAAAAATTTCCATGATCCCGATCGAGACTAGTGAAACACACAACAATCACCAATTCGCAATTGACACCAAGTTGTAGGAACACAACGATCCAACGCATAAGGAAAAGAGGCAACCCTCTGACTGTACATTACCATTAACTCCCAATCAACCAATTTAATCAAAAAATGAGCTAGGTTCTCGACGTAACTATCATAACAAAAGGAGGTAACCCCTTGACTGTATACCAATTCTCATCCCCAATTACAACTTTCCAACAACTCAATCAAACAGAGACAAGAGGATACTCAAAGCAACTATCATAACCACTCAACCAATCTATGACAGTCAACAAGATACTCAACAAGAGTGAAAACAGTTGGGGTTGTCAAAATCGAGCTCTGTAACAATGAACACAAGAAGTAATCAAGAGTTTTCTCAGTCATCAAAGCACAGAGAGACTGGAGGTCAAATATATAACAATAGGCAGAGACCCTTCGAAACAAGCACGGTAGAACCATAGGATTTTTTATAACTCTCATTTTGTGTAATAGTGTAGCAGTTCAACACCGAGTAGGTTAAGAAACGATGCAGAGGAGCAATAATTTCCCACTGGATAGTAACAATTACCAAGAACACACAGAGGCATAACCGTCACGCCTTTATCAAGAGCCGAACTAATTTATAACAATGCCAGTGGGAATGCAAACTCGAGTGATCCAGAATTGGATCCAGGAGCTTGATGGGGCTCAGAAAGGCCTAAAAATCAAAGTTCTCATAATGGATTCAAAACGGACGTGTGCGTAGGCCTCGACGTTACGAACACAACACAACTTGAACAGGATAAAACAGACATCGTATACTCCAGATATCGTGATATGTTCATTTGGCCAAACAGGCAAAAAAAAAGATGTTGAATGTGTAGTTTGTACAGTCTGTACAATGCCACGTGGCAGATGATTGTACAAGTCATACAACCGTATAACTGACATGGCAGGGTACATGGTAGAGTACGTGGTGCTTTCGTGGACAGAGGTTGATTGGGAAGTTGATGTGATAGGTGGACCTATCAAGGAGTGACACATGTCACCACTGCAAGGGTGACACGTGGCACATCTGTACTGATGACATGTCAGGTACAACACATGGAAGGTATAGTAGTCGATGATAGGGCAGAGAGTTGGACCAATGAGCACTTGACACATGGCATCAAAATTAGGGGAATGAGAAGGTGTCATGTGGCCTAGACATGGGCTTCCACATGGCACCCATTCGTTGGTTGATGTGTTGCAAAAATTTTGGACTGCACAAGATTTGATCGCGTGACCTCCCACCGGGCCAAAGGACTCGGCAGGGTCGGGCTAGTTAGCCCGCCCTCACATTATGTCTTAACCTATATCAGTGCGGATTGTATTTATGTTGGCATGGTGGTTCGAATGGATGGACTAAGGGCTGGGACTAGCCCTAGCCCTCAACGCAAATATATCACCAGACCATATTCCATATGACCTTACCTCTGTTGTGGCACACGCGCATACCTCCACCCTCGATTCTGATACCTCTACCATATGACTCGGGCTCATCACATCTGGCGCACGGTGGTTAAGGGGTTAGCCTCGATCGGTCGGGCTAGCCCGCCAACCAGGGGCTTAATCGTGGGATATTCCATCGGGGGATACAATTAACAATCAACACGTGGAGTGTGAATCACTTGGACACATGGCCTTTCACCATAAGACCAGGGCTGAGTTAGTAGAGGGCCAGTGGGCCCGAATAGCCAGGGTCACAAGGTGACCCTCCATATGACCAGAGGCCAGTGAGTAAGAGGTTGCACCCTGAATTTATGCAAATAGTGGGTTTAATACTTCATTATAGTGGTTTTCAATGATTTTTGCAGCGGTTTTGGAGAATTTTGGCCATTATTGGGGAATATTGGGCCCTTTTTGAGGCTAGATCTTGGGGGAAAGTTGGGAGATGGTTACCAAATTCAAATCTGTATAAACCAGGGGTTCTTGAAGCCAAGGAGGAGGTTCAGAGCAGGTTTATGTTGAATATTTTCCAATACACAACCATTTTTATGCAGGGAAGTTGTTGAGGAGAGCACCTTTGTGGGACATTTCTGGGAGCTTCGGTCATCCAATTTCAGTGTCGTTAGTTTTGTTGGGTTCTAGAGATCTGGTATAACAAGACCAGATCAGTTTGTAATGTTTTTGGCACTTTTGTGATGTACGTTTAAAGCTTTGAATAGAAATAAGAAAGCCTCACCCACTGAGAAAAAGGCTCGGAGACGTAGGCGAGATTGTCGAACTTTGTTATCACATTGGTGTTTATGGTTTGTTGATCCTCATGCTTTATTTAAGATCTGTATATGTTTCTATGGTTGTTATGTTTCCTCATTACTTATTCCTCTTGAATTAGTTTCCTAAATAGTAATTTATCGCATGCATAATAACTCAACCATTGTCGTTTAAAATATCTTTTCGGATCAAGTGGTATTAGAGCAGGTTGACGGTTGGTTTTTGAGTTTGCATGATTACCAGGGAAAAGTTGAATCATGGTGAAGGTGAGCTTGTAGAAGAGAATCTTGATATTGGATCGAGAAAGAGAACTTCTCAAGGTGAGAAGATGGCATCGGAAGAGGGACTTTCTCATGAGGAGAAAGAGTTTCGAAAGACTTTCTTTGCCATGTCGAAGATGGTGAAGGTTCTTTATGATGATTACTTGGAGTGAAAGAGACCGATTCTAGGTGAATCTTCAAAGGTCAAAAGTGAAGAAGTAGAGGATCCTCCTCAAACTCCTCCTTCACCTACTTCTTCTCCATCAACTCCTTCTTCTTCCAGTTCAAGTTCCAAATCCATCGCAAGAAAACATTCCCATAAACATAAAAATGAAATGCCTTTACTTAAGCTTGAAGTGAAATTTGAATTACCCATGTATGATG
Source organism: Picea sitchensis (assembly GCA_010110895.2). NCBI lineage: Eukaryota > Viridiplantae > Streptophyta > Pinopsida > Pinales > Pinaceae > Picea > Picea sitchensis. Next base: position 181,169 of record SNQJ01S0009171.1, on the reverse strand, counting down.
GTGAAGTTAATGCAGAGAGACTTGACAATTGGGTCAGACAAATGGAGTTTTATTGCAGTGTGCAACAAATAAAAGATGAGGCCACTCAGATCAAGTTGGCATCACTTAGACTTGCAGGCACAACACTCATCTGGTGGCAAAGCAAGTTGCAAAATGGCACGCAACAAGTGGGTAATGTATTTCCATCATGGCAAGTTTTTGTTTCTGCACTTAGAAAGCAATTTATCCTTTGGGTTATAAAGATAAGGCTTTAATTGAATAGAAAGGTCTTAAACTAAGAAAAGGATAAACAGTGCAAGAATACACAGATGGATTTCGTAAAATAGCATTTATGTTAGATATTCCTTTACATATTCAAGAATCTCTTATGAAGTATATAGGAGGTTTACCTGCACATATTCAAAATAATGTATTCATGTTTGGACCTACTAATCTTGATGAGGTTTATGTTCAAGTGACATACATTGAAGCAGGTAAAATAGGGGTTGGTATATCAGGGGAATCGACTTCAAGGAAAGAGGACAAAAGGAAGTGGAATGGCAAGAAGGCAAATTCAGTGGCAAGAAAGGAAGAGAATCTCTCTTGCAAGAATTGCAAGAAAGAAGGGCATGATGATGACCATTGATAGAAATTGCATCTCAAGAAGAGACCAAAGTGGTTCAAAGAGAGGAAAGGGAGGAAAATAGTTGCAACAACAACACGACCAACAGACTTGGGATCGGATTCGGGTGATGAATCTAAAATCTCAGCGGTTGGTTTGACAGGTAAAATGGGTGATGGATCTGATTCTAGAAGTAAATTGTTTCATATAAGGGTCATAATGAGACATACTAAGGTCGACACATTGATAGATAGTGGATCTCAATCTAACTTGATTTCAGAGGAAGTGGTTAAACAATTTGGATTAAACACTCAGATGCATCATCAGCCTTACTCACTTAAATGGATAAGCAACAACCATAAATTGCACACATAACAAAGCAATGCACATTAAATTTTGCAATTTCATCTAAGTTTGTGGATGAGGTAACATGTGATATAGTGCCACTCAATGAATGTAGAATGGTCTTAGGTAGTCCTTACTTGTATGATCATAAAGAAATCTTTTACAGGGAAAAGAATCAATATTGTTTAACCAAAGTAGGTCAAGAATATGTGGTTCATGCTCATCATTTAAAGGAAAATAACTCACTTCAAACAATGGAACAATTAAGAAAAGGAGCTCATGCAAGAAACACCCCTGTAATTGTTTCAAATCAAGTAATCAATCTTAAGAAAGAACAGGAGATGATTGTAGAATGGAAAATCAATCACACTTTGCTTCAAGATAAGTTAATGTCGTGCAAATATTACAAACATATCAGCTCATTTGCAGTCATATTTTTTATGTTGTCATTAGTAATGTTGTCTACATGGATGATAGTGGCTTCAGTAAGATGTGACAGGGTACAAATGGCTAACAATATGTTGTCATTTATCATTATTGTTTTACAGTTGATCTTGATGAGACAGGTGCATAGGACAGAGTTTGAAGACAGGGAACAAGTCAGGTGGCCTATCCCGAACTTGATGACTGGTCAGTAACCTTTTGGGGACCAAAAGGTCTTTAGTGGGGAGGTGTGATCCATAATTGGATCTAGGAGCTTGATGGGGCTAAGAAAGGCCTAAAAATCAAATTTCTTATAATGGCTTCAAAACGGACGTGTGTGTATGCCTCAATGTTACGAACCCAACGCAACTTGAATCGGCTCAAACTTACATCGTATGCTCCAGATATCACGATTTGTTCATTTTGCCAAACAAGCAAAAAAAAGATGTTGAATGTGCAGTTTGTACAGTGCCACGTGGAAGCTGACTGTACATGTCATACAGTCGTACATCCAGCGTGGAAGGCTATGTGGCACTAACATGGAAAAGTAAGTGGCACTGACATGGATAGAGGCTGACTAGGTAGTTGATGTGACAGGTGGACCTATCAGGGAGTGACACGTGTCACCATTGCAAGGGTGACACATGGCACATCTGTACTGATGATGTGTCAGGTATGACACGTGGAAGGTACAGTAGCCAGTGACAGGGTAGACAGCTGGACCAATGAGCACTTGACATGTGGCATCAACATTAGGCGAATGAGAAGGTGCCACATGGCACAGACATGGATTGCCACATGGCACCCATTCGTTGGTTGATGTGTTACAAAAATTTTGGACTCCACAAGATTTTATCGTTCGACCTCCCACTAGGCCAAAGGACTTGGCAGAGTCGGGCTAGCCAGCTTGCCCTCGCATTAGGTCTTAACCTATGTCGGTGCGACTTGTATTTATGTTGGCATCGTGGTTCGAATGGACAGAGCAAGGGTTGGGGCTAGCCTAAGACCATTTATGACCTTACATTCGTTGTGGCATGCGCTCATACCTCCGCCATCGATTTCGATACCTCTACCATATGACTCAGTCTCATCACATCTGGTGCACGGTGGTTAAGGGGTTAGCCCTAGTCGGTCGGGCTAGCCCGCCGACCAGGGGCTTAACTATGGGTTATTCCATTAGGGTCTACAACTAACAGTCAGCGTGTGGAGTGTGAAGCACTTGGCCACATGGCCTTGCACCATAAGACCAGGGCTAAGTTAGCAGAGGGCCAGCGCACCTGAATAGCCAGGGGCACATGGTGACCCTCCATATGACCAAGGGACAGTGAGTAAGGGGTTGTGCCCTGAATGTATGCAAAAAGTGGGTTTAATACTTTATTATAGTGATTTTCAATTATTTATGCAGCAGTTTTGGAGATGTTTGGCCAATATTGGGGGATATTGGGCCATTTTTTAGGCCATATCTTGGGGGGAAGTTGGGAGATGGTTACCAACTTCAGATCTATATAAAACATAGATTCTTGAAGCCAAGGAGGAGGTTCAGAGTAGGTTTATGTTAAATATTTACAAGCCAAAGCCATTTTTATGCGAGGAAGTTGTTGTGGAGAGCACCTTTGCGGGCCATTTCTGGGAGCTCTAGTCATCCGATTTCAGTGCTGTCAGTTTTTTTGGGTTCTAGAGATCTGGTAGAACAAGAAAAGATCAGTTTGTAACATTCTTGGCATTGTTATGATGTATTTTTAAAACTTTGAACAGAAATAAGAAAGCCTCACCCACTCAGACAAAGGCCCGGAGACATAGGCGAGATTGTCGAACTCCATTATCACATTGGTGTTTATGGTTTGTTGATCCTCATGCTTTATTTCATATATGTATATGTTTCTATGGTTTTTATGTTTCCTCGTTACTTCTTCCTCTTTCATTAGTTTAGTAAATGGTAATTTATCGCATGCATAATAACTCAACCATTGTCGTTTAAAAGATCTTTTCATGATTGACGGTTGGTTTTTGAGTTTGCATGATTACCAGGGAAAAGCCGAATCGTGGTGAAGGTGAGCTTGTTGAAGAGAATCTTGAGATTGGATCGAGAAAGAGAACTTCTCAAAGTGAAAAGATGCCATCGGAAGAGGGACTTTCTCATGAGGAGAAATATTTTCGAAAGACTTTCTTTGCCATGTCGGAGATGGTGAAGGTTCTTTATGATGATTACTTGGAGCGAAAGAGACCGATTCTAGCTGAATATTCAAAGGTCAAAAGTGAATAAGGAGAGGATCCTCCTCAAACTCCTCCTTCACTTCCTTCTTCTCCATCAACTCCTCCTTCTTCAAGTTCAAGTTCCAAAACCACTGCAAGAAAAGATTTCCATAAACATAAAAATAAAATTCCTTTACTTGAGCTTGATGTGAAATTTGAATTACCCATGTATGATGGTGAAGTTAATGCAGAGAGACTAGACAATTGGGTCAGACAGATGGAGGTTTATTTCAATGTGCAACAAATCAAAGATGAGGCCACTCAGATCAAGTTGGCATCACTTAGACATGCAGGCACAACACTCATCTGGTGGCAAAGCAAATTGCAAAATGGCACACAACAAGTGGGTAATGTATTTCCATCATGGCAAGTTTTTTTTGTTTCTGCACTTAGACAACAATTTTATCCTTTGGGGTATAAAGAGAAGGCTTTAATTGAATGGCAAGGTCTTAAACTAAGAAAAGGACAAACAATGCAAGAATACACAGATGGATTTTGTAAAATGGCATTGATGTTAGATATTAATTTACATACTCAAAAAACTCTTGTGAAGTATATAGGAGGTTTACCTGCACCTACTAATATTGATGAGGTTTATGTTCAAGAGACATACATTGAAGCAGGGAAAACATTTGGTTTATCATTCAAACCCTGTTTCTTCTTCTTACGATTTTTCTTAACAGTTGGTTTATCATTCAAACCCTGATTCGGCTCAATAGCAGGAGAAGAAGAAACCCTCTCCTTCAATACATCCACTACCTCCTCTAACGATTTTCTGGGTACAAAATTATATCGTGGTTTTTTACCCAAAGGGTTTTGCATAGCAACAAAATTTGGTTCAGTGAGCTCATGGTCTCTATGTGAATCAACACCTTAACTTTAGGTCATAGGGTTACAAGGATTGGGGTTTATATTTGAATGCAGAGGTGAGTCCACTGTGCTCTCAGGTAGGGCAAAAATTTTTTGACACAGGAAGTCTTCCCAAGTGTCCCCAATTTGAGACAGATGCGACAACAATAGAATTCATATAAGCCCATGGTGGAAGAGGATAGACAGAGGGTTTAAACTATGTTTCTTATAATGCTTTGACATCTTATGCAGACTCATCAATAAATAGAAGGGCATGTTTAGCTTAAACCCTAGGAACAACATCAATAGTCCAATGTGATACAAAAACACTAAACCATACCTACCCTCACACGTTATAAATTGTTTCAGAATCAGAAATAGGTCATGCCATCGAGGTTTCAAGAGGGTAATAGGAGTACCTTTAGGGCAGCATGTCGATTTCCTAGAGACCATGAACAGGCACCAAGGCACGCCTTCTAGCTTGGCGTTTTTGAACCATTTTTCGCCTTCATGTGACAGTCTTGTTGCTTGTGCTATAGAGTCCTCTAGTACCTCCAATTGCAGATCCCCAAATTTGGCTCTAAGGCCATCAAATGTTTGAGCAAAATCCTGTGCGACCGCCAGGTTATAACCTTCGAATTTTCGGTTGAAAATGTCCCAACCATGCGCCTGTAAATCGTTTATGGCATCATCGTGGGCAATAAGGGCTTGAGAGCCATTAGGTTCAATTCGAACCATGGGGGCCATGGTTGATGTCAAACAGACACAGTAAACACCACGATAGGGAGGCTTTGTCTTCCAATAGACAAATAACAAGGAGAGGTCTGTGAAAATCGAAACGGCCCAATACCTACAAACTTGGGAGGCTACCATGTTTGGTAATTTAAGTTTGGAGTGACAGAAAACCAGAGGATGCGCAGGCTTGTGAACCATTATGCACAATGAATATTAAACCCCAACCATTATCAACTTCATATTCGAATAATGAATGAAAGCCTTAAATGTACAGGACAATAGGATGATGTGTATTTGTGAATACACCAGTCCTGTACCAAGGTGATATGAAAGCGATATGATGGATAGAGCAAAGAGAACATTAAAATGTTAATCCAAGGTTTTGCACGATTAGGCATATCAAAAATTAAAATCATACAACCAACCATAGATATGATCAAGTCATATTCCCCATAGTACATAAAATTGTGGCAATGGATTAATCAATAAACTTATAAACCTTAAAAATTATAAACATATAGGTCCCCTTAAGGTGTAATCTCTTCAACAAAAGAAAGGAAGAAATCACAAACTGCAGAATAATTACCCAAGCCATGTTTTTGTTTCAATTTCATGCTTGCAATCATGAAATTTAAACAAAGCAAATGAAAATTTAAACGAAAAACTCATATAATAAGCTAGCCAAATAAATCTCCTTGAAGCCAAAAGACATAAATGTTTATAAATGTAAGAAGGAGGCAACTACAAAAAGATTTTATCTCTTTGTGATGACTTTTAATTATGATAAAATTTGACAGAATTGGTGGCTGCCAACAATGGCGACACGCTGGGCGAAGAAGTTATCCCTGCATCACCAGAAAATTTATATCAAGGGCACAGATGAAATAAATTTGAGACACGTTGAATGACAAATCAAGCGTTTTGATAATAACTCAGAAAATAACACAGTCATAGCATTGGATGTATTTATGTCCGAAAATGTAATCTGGTGTCTTATTTAGATCACAGGTGTAGCGATGTTTATACAGATGACTTCGATACCGTTGATAGGGCCACTACTGCCAGCAGGCATCCATAGCCTTGGCAGGGATGTCATTTAACCCACTATAGTACATGTATCATGTCCAAGAGTCGTCCATTCATGATAAAAACATCTTCATACTTGATCAAATTAAAAGGTATACTTAAGGATATTCTTAAACCCGACATTGCTTCGCTGTCAGTAGGCCTATTCAGTAGCCCGACAAAGTTGCTTTGGTATCATGTGTGTATTTACCCGCTGCCAGCAAACCTGTTCAGTGTCCCGGAGGGTTTGCACATAATTCCCACACATTACAGTTCTTCCAACACTCTAAAATTTGTTTATAAATTTTCAGAACTTCGTGATATTAAGAGAGCAAGGTGATACTAAAGATCTCATAGTCTGGTAATGAAAAGATTGATCATTTAAGAATCATTTTTAGGTTCTGATGACTTTCATCGTGATTTGAACAATTATATTTATGTTAAGAAACCATCTCTAGGATGGGGAAGCACATTGAGTTGTTCTTATTAAAACAGAGGCGGTGTTAGAAGTTTGTTAAGGATAATCGCGTCTTCATGTGATTTCAATGAGAAATCAGAAATATTGATTGAATAGAAACTTACTTTCGTTGATCTGAGTTTAGTAGGTGCTTGAACTGTTATCGATTGTTGCTAATGAATAACAATTTTGATTCCCTTCAACAAATGAATGGTGATTTAGACATAATTATTTAGAAAACAAATCAAAATCAAGCAAAATGAAAAGAACCAAAATCAAAAACAGAAAAGAAAATTAAAAATATTTACAAGAGGGTGGATCGAAAATAATCAAGCGAAGTATCTCTTTAGAGCCTGGCCATTCACTGGGAAAGTGTCAGGATGTCCCTCCAAGTTATGCAAACGAAAAGAGTTAAGACCCAATTTTTCAGAAATTACAAATGGTCCCAACCACATGTTTTGGAACTTCGTATGTTCCCCCTTACGCTCGTGCACTTTTTCCCACTTGAGAACCAAATCCCCAACATCAAAATTCCTATCAGAAGATGAACTTGCATCAAACTAGCTCTTCATAATTTGTTGGTGCTCGTCAAATTTTTGTTTTGCTTGTGTTCTCACCTCTTCTAGTTTTAATAAAACATTTATCCGATTTTCTATAGGAGGACACTCTTCTTCTTAAACCTTCTACGATAATTGCAGAGAAGGAAGTAAGACATGTGGGAGGAGGATGGATTCTCTTCTGTAGACGAGGAAGAAAGGAGAATTACCAATGGAGGCTTTTGGAGTTACCCTATCAGCCCAAAGTGCTTTGTACAATGCATTGTGCCAATTCTTGTGGTTTTCTGAAACTGTCATTTTTATAATCTTGATTAAATTCTTATTTTCGACTTGGCTAGACCATTCCCTTGAGGATAGTAGCTGGTAGAATACTTCAATTTAATCCCTTTTTCCAAAGTGAAAACATTCATATCTAGGGAAGAAAAATATGAAGCATTGCCAAAAACTAGACATTCAAGAATTCTGAATCGAGTGATGATGTGGGAGTTTAGAAATGACACTACTTGATTGGTGTTAACCACTTTTAAAGGTAAAGATTCAGATTATCTTGTAAAATATTTTGTTGTTGTGAGGATGTACTTGTGATGTTGCGAGGAAGGGGGATTGATTGGTCCTATAATGTCTAGGACCTATTGTTGAAAAGGTGTATCTACAAAAACATGTTGCAAAGGAAAAGTTGTCATTTTCACCCGTCCTGCGGCCTTTTGAAAGATTACACACTTGCAGGACAACGTATGGGCATCTTTAAACAAGGTAGGCCAATAGTATCCAACCCTTATCACTTTGTGGGCAGTAGTATCTCCACCAAAATGACCACCGGCATCACCGAAATGAAGTTCAGTCAGCACTTTTTCAGACTCCTCTTTTTCCAAACAACGCAGAAAAACACCATCAAAGTTCTTTCGAAATAATATATCATTGATTAATTGGAAAGATGCAGATTTAAGACTAAGTGCTTTTCTATTTTTGGGGTCAATATTGTGGGGAGCAAATCCATGCATTAAATAAAATCTAATGTTATCATTCCAAGAATCGGGCGTAGTTTGTGCATAGCTGATCTGTTTTTCGTTATGTTGATTTACAGTTGATGTATTTATTTGACTTTCTAGTTCCTCAACTGAATCAGCCACTAATTTACACAGGCCATCTGGACAGGAGTTATTTCAAGATCATATTCCTGTAGCAATGTCATCCAATTTTCTCTTTTCTCACCCAACTCTTTTTGTACTAACATGTTTCTTACAGCAGGGTAAGGAACGACAACTTTGGTTCTGGATTTCAACAGATAAGACCTGAAGTGTTTCACTTCTTTAAAAACAGCATATGCCTGCTGATCTACCATGGGGTAATTAAGTTATGCTCCTTTAAAAGCAGAGCTTATGAAGGCTATGGGTATCTCATTACTTTCAGTGTTTTTCTGTGTAAGCACAGCAGCATAGGATCTGTCGGATGCAAAAGTGTATAGAGTGAAATCTTGAGAAAAATCAGGACTCATCAAGGAAGGTGCTTTTATTATGGATTTTCTTATTGAATCGAAAGCTTGATTTTCTTGTGGTCCCCATCTGTACAATACATCCTTTTTAATTAGATTTTGTAGAGGTCTAACCATTTCAGAGAAACTTGGGACAAATCATCTGACAAAATTAATCTTACCCAAAAAGGATTGTATGGTCTTCTTGGAAGAAGGAGGGGGAAGTTTAGCAATGGCTTGGGTTCTCTCAGGATCAATAATCCTTCCATCTTTAGATACTATAAACCCAAGCAATTTCCCTTGTTCTACTGCAAAGACTGGTTTTTTAGGATTGAGAGATATCTCAAACTTGCGGCATCATTCTAAGACAGCCCTAAGGTGAGACAAGTGATATTTCTTGTTTTTTGAAAAGACAGTGACATCATCAAGATAGACCACAACTGACTGGTTAATAAGGCCACAAAAATCAATATCCATTTCTCTCTGGAAAGTGGCACCGGAATTTATCAGTCCCAAAGGCATTTTCCTATAGGCATAAGTGTCCCATAGGGTACGAAAGGTGGTTTTAAGCTGGTCTGAAGGAGACATAAGGACCTGGTTGTATCCCGAAAAACCATCTAATAAAGATAGTCACTCGAAACGAGACAGATGTTGTAGAATTTGTTCCATTGGATTAACAGGGTAGTTGTCTTTATCAGATGCTCGGTTTAAATTTTGAAAATCAACACAAAGTCAAATTTCACCACTTTTCTTCCTTACAGGGACTAAGTTAGATGCCCATTGAGTATGTATTCAGTTCCTTTTTAACGGTAGGTTCCAATTTAGAATGCATTTTCCTCAATTTCTGTTGAAAAGGCTGAGTCTGGGGTTTCATAGGGATTATATGTTGTATGATGTTTGGGTCGAAACTTTTCAGGTCATCGTACGTCCAAGCAAATACATCTTTTAATTCTTTGAATAGTCTTATAAAATCATATCTTTCTTGTTCAGAACATCCCTTTCCCATATTAATATTTTGAGGATTATCTCGTGTTCCTAAATTAACAGTTTCATAGATCAAAGAGAAACTGTTAGTTTTGCAATTGACTGCCCCTCTAAACTTGTCATGTAAGTCATAAAATTTCTCTAATCTCACAACAGATTTGGGGATAGAGTTTACCATCTTGAACGTTGATTCAGGAGCTCGAGGATCGGATATTACCGTGAAGTCTCGGAGATTCTCGTCGTGAGTGCCTTCATCAATAAATGCATCCTGGAAGGTGTCTTCCATATGCAGAAAGTTAATGATCTGTTTGATCATCATCAAACACTCTCCAATTTGTGATGTTGTCCGGAATCGATGGCCTGAATAACAATTCGACCGAGAATGTGTTAGGAGAAAGACCTTCAACGGGCAATAATTTAGAAGCAACATTGGCTAGTAAATCAGCTTCTGAATGATTAATCCTAGGAATGGAATTTATATTAAATGCTAGAAATTTGTGCATTAAACTCCATACCTTGGTTTGGTAACTCTTTTGATGCGGTGACAAACAATGTATTGTGTTTCTTACCTGTTTGACTCTGATTTCTGAATCACCAAATACTACCAAACTTTTCACGTCCATGTTCAGTGCTTTCCTAAGTCCTTGCAGAAGTCTTATGTACTTTGTTGTGTTGTTAGTACATTCAAACTCTAATCGACAAGCAATGAATGTTTTATTACCTGTAGGGTCGATGAGTACACAACTAGCACCTGCCCCTTCTCGGGATTTGGATCCATCGAAATATAGGGACCAAATTTGTGCGTCATTACCAATACTTGGCGTATTTGACGAAGTTGGTGCTTGAGTATAGGTTGTAACTTCAGATTGATGTTCTGGATCAGTGATAGAGGAAATTTCAATCATCAAGTTACCAAAAAAGGTATTCATTCTGTGTGTTTCAATCAAATTTGTGGAGGTAACGAAAGGCTCATTTAGATCGTTCAGATCTGTCACGGTATGCTTAAGGTAATGTTCTATGTTTATTCTGATTTTGTTGGGTTGTCCATTTTCAGGCAGCCACAAATGAGACCAGTCTGTAGCAAAATAACCATGTAGTTATATGACCAATCTCTGCTTAAAAATAGACCATAAAATTCAGGAATGTCAACAACGATAATATCAATTACTTTATGAACTTTGGGATTGGATGATAATCTAATCAGCACATTTTTTAAGTTCATCGATCACTTTAACATCCGTTTGATCTAGCTGAATGATTTTTAGATCAGAAGGTTTTACTTCTGCATTAATTTTCTAGCATATAGACAAGGGCATCACATGTGATGATGCACCGGAGTCAACCATACAATTATGTACATTCAAATTAAAAATTTCAAATGTCAATAAAAAATGGGGCACATTTGTTCGTGCGGAAACAACAAAACGCTGCTGATTTTTTATTGTTGTTCCTGAAACAGTTTTATCTAGGTTTCCTACAGTTTTTCTGCTAAGTCCCTTTTGTCTTGGTGCTTAGATGTCTTTTTAGTTGCGACATTTTTAGTTGTGTTTAAGTCAATTTCTGATGATTTTTTGTTGTTAACATCATTTGTTTTACTGTTTTCAGTGATACTTTGAAGCATTTTCTACAAAATGAGAGGAAATTTCAGCAACTAAAAAACAGAAATATTTGCCCTTAATTTTTTCAGATCTTCAATTAAATCATACTCTAAAACTGGGGAAACTAGGTTTTGTCTACTTTCAGTTTGTTTTGGTTGTTTTGGAAACACATTTTTACTTGTTTCGGGTGCAGGCTTGTTTTTTGTTTTGCTTCTAGTGTTGTAGGGGTGGATAGTTTCGAAATTTGCTTGAAAAATATTGTCCGACGAGAGCCCGAAAAGGGGAGGAGATGAGTCCTCCTCTTCTGGTACCTCCTCCTCAACTGTATCATTAGGATTTTCAGGAGGCACATAAACAGAATCGTCACACGCTTCCAATATTGTTTGCAAAGCATATTGTAAACTTTCAAAATTTAGACCTATTGTGGTCGGGTTTGGCCGGTTTGGAAGGAAAGGTTTTCTAAAAGGAGGTTTGAAACTTAATTTACTTGTATATGCCTCCTCGGCGGATCGTTTCAATTCAACGAATTGATTGGACAGTTTTTGGAAAGCTTTCTGCAAGCTCTCCAGGTCTAATGTTTCTTGTTAATTTTTAGGTTGAGGAGGCCTAGTGAGAATTTCTATTTTCTTCTTAGAAGATGAAGTTGTTTCAGCTTCACTGCTTAGATTATCTTTTAATCTCAAAATATATTTTTCAATTTGACTTGCCTCCTCAAAGGATTCTAACAACATGTTCTTTTTGGACCTTTTAACCCATATGGCTATGTTATTATGTAGGGCATATGCAACAATTAAGCTTTCTAAAGGCATCGAATCTACAGGGAGTTTGTTTTTTAGTGTTAGAAATCTTTGGTTAAAGTCTTTCACTTTTTCTTTAGGGTTCATTTTTAAACTAGAGAGTTCCATCACTAAGACTTCTGGAGATTTATAATCCCCAAATTTTTCTAGAAAACAAGTTTCAAACTTGTCCCGAGAGACGATGGTCTGAGGTTGTTGAGCGAAATACCAGGTTGAGGCATTTCCCTCAAAAGTATAAGGAAATAATATGCACACTACATCTTCATGTTAGACACTCCGAAGTCTAATGGATAGCATAAATTTATTGTTGTGATCCTCAACTAATTGCTTTGAATCTGGATCAAATTTGGGCAACCATTTCTCCAGATGTTTAGGTAGTGGGTGTTAGGGTCCAAGTACAACCATGTCATCTTGATCGAGCCAAGGCCTAGCAGGATTGTTTTGGTTTGCCATGGGAGTTGGTGGAGTCGAAGGTTCAGATGGTTCAGATGAAGAACGGCCTTCATCCGAGGATTCACCTCCCGAAGAAGCTGGAGAAGAACCAGGTGGGGATGGTGGAACACTGGATCCTCCAGCACCAAGGATAAGTGCTTCAACAGGATTGGTAATATTATCAGTCCTTACAGTGTTTCTATGCAGACCAATACCTTGAAGTTATTCTTGAAGATTTGTAAAGTCAAGGGGTTGATTGAGTTGTCTACCAGGTTGTCTAATATGGGATAAGGAACTTTGAGTTTTTATAAGTGACCGGTGGACAATTTCTTGGACGTCAATCCCTTGAGGGAGTGGTGTCACTGGTTCGATAGGAATATCAGTGTTATCATTTGGGGTAGTAGTTTTTTCAAGTGTAACATTTGTGTCGGAGTGACTACGCGTTACGACAAGAGTACGAGTGTGTGGGGGAGTCTTACAACCTCCACATGCCATCAATTAATTTTAGGCCCTCCTTCTAGCGCCATTTGTTGACGGGCGTAAGTGACACATCGTCAACTAGAAGGTCAGATCCGGACCGGGGTTATCTAATTAACCCAAGTCGTTTGGAATGAACTGACCCGACGGGTTTAATGGCTTCGTTAGCCAACTAAGTCCTAAAAATAATAAATGTTCAAATACAAACATGAATATAAATGATTATAAGCAGCCTATATACAGTTTAATGTACTATGATTCTAACATTTTATGTACTAATTATAAATGTTCAAATACAAACATGAATATATACAAATGATTATAAGCAGCATATATACAGTTTGCAAGGTTTACTCTAAATCTTGCAAAATGAACGTTAGTAATAGTATTTCTAAAAGAGACAAAGAAAGAAAAGAAATCTTTTTGTCTTTCTTTTTGAATGTTTAAAGACTTTAAACTAATAAATACTAAGCAAATACAATTGAAACAATGATACATCAACACTCAAAGCTAATGTATGCAATCATCATTTCATTAATAAATAATCTAACTAAATAACACACAAACTAACCTATAGTTTATCAGCGAAACTAAGCTTATCTTTAAGTGTTGTTGGAGCTCCTACTTGTCCTGCATGTAAGGGAAACCTGTGACAGAACAAAACTAGTACTTTCCAGAATAAATTCAAAGAAGTGTTTAATATGTTGGAGAGAGAATAGAACAAAATACTAACTGATTAAAAATCCTATGATCTTGTGATAATCAATATTTAAGAACGAGAGAAAACTCAATTCTTAGTATCAATATTATCCATCATTTAACATTAGGAATAAATCAATAATAATCAAATGATAGATTGATCACACATACAAAATGGAATGACAAATTATGGAAAGCATCTAAATATTTAACAATATGAAACACCATATGATGACAAGGCTAAAGCTAAATTAGTCATTATAATATCTCATAAGACCGAGGTAATAGAAAAACATAATGGAATAAGCATCACACAGGTCTAAATCCAATGGTGAATTGCTTCCCCATATCTGTTCTCAAAATCACATGTCCATATTGTATTCCAGCCAAAGTTGTCCTTTACTACTAACAGCAATCACTATTTAAACTAGTCTTGGATTATCAACCTCTTATCATGCAAGATAGAGGGTAATCCCAAAAAAATAGATTGATTTACAAAAATAGTACAACAGGGAACCACTCATATAGGAGTTTGTTTATCAAAATTAATTACATAATGACATAGTTTTATCAAACAAAAAAGAAACTACTAAACTATTCAGCGCATAATCCATGATGGCTTCTCCTTGTGAATAGCACCATAATTATTGTTTTCCTATAAATGACAAAAGGAAATTAATTTTTAGAAAATAATACAAACTAACATTTAGAAATAGACTAGCTACATAATCGTGAGATTCTATAGCTAGTCTTATATTAACAAAGAAAATCAAAATAAATCTTCCAATTTGACTTTTATAACAGAATAAAATGAAAGAAAATCAAAACCACTTTTACCATTCTAGAAATTAGACAGTGAAGGGTCGGATAATTCTGAGTTAATGATGGCATTTAAATTGGTTTCATTTTTTATAATCACACTACCGGCTCTTTTGGGCCTTTTACTTGCCCGATTTGTGCATGCCTTCAATTCTTGATTTTCTCGTTCAAGTAGGGAATTTCGCGTTGCCAAATGTTTTAATTGTGCCTGTAAATATGGTATGTCTCTGTAGTATCGTTCTACCCAGTCCAGACAATTTTCACAGTGTATCGGTGCTATAGCAGGCAGAAGGTTAGTGTACTCAGCAATGGGTGCTTCGATCTTTCCTGTAGCTTGTTACAAATCATGGCCTATGCCAACAAATCCATTTTGATCTTTTAGAAACAGAGGTAGTTTAGAAAAAAAATCGTATTGAAGAGATTCACTATCGGTTTGATTTCCAAGACACTGGTTATCCACATATTCTCGGGCAAGGAAATCATTGATCTCGTAATCGGTCAAGTGATCATCGACCTCGATCATCGAGATCGAGCTCAAATAATCCTGTTGTCAATTTCTCAGACTCCTGGAAATTGACTTGCCTTATCTTTTGTTTACGAAACTCAGGTCCGAGTTACCCTGTTTCTTCTTCTTACAATTTTCCTTAATAGTTGGTTTATTATTCAAACCCTGAGTCAACTCAATAGAAGGAGAAGGAGAAACCCTCTCCTTCAATACATCCACTACCTTCTCTAACGAATTTCTGGGTACAAAAATATATCATGGTTTTTTACCCAGAGGGTTTTGCATAACAACAGAATTTGGTTCAGTGAGCTCACTGCCTCTATGTGAATCGACACCTTGAATTTCTGTCATAGGGTTCAAGGATTGGGGTTTATATTTGAATGCAGAGGTGAGTCCATTGTGCTCTCAGGTAGGGCAAAATTGTTTCGACACAGGAATTCTTCCCAAGCGTCCCCAATTTGAGCCAGATGCGACAGTAACAAAATTCGTATAAGCCCATGGTGGAAGAGGCTAGACAAAGGGTTTAAACTTTGTTACTTATAACGCTTTGACATCTTATGCGTGCTCATCAACAAATAGAAGGGCATGTTTAGCTTAAACCCTAGGAACAAAATCAATAGTCGAATGTGATACAAAAACATTAAACCATACCTACCCTCACACGTTATAAATTGTTTCAGAATCAGAAGTAGGTCGTGCCATCGAGGTTTCAAGAGGGTAATAGAAGTAACTTTAGAGAAGCATGCCGATTTCCTAGAGACCGTGAACAGGCTCCAAGGAACACCTTCTATATTGGCGTTTTTGAACCATTTTTCGCCTTCAAGTGACAGTCATGTTGCTCGTGCTATAGAGTCTTATGTTACCTCCAATTGCAGATCCCCAACTTTGGCTCTAAAGCCATCAAATGTTTGAGCAAAATCCTGTGCGACAGTCAGGTTATAACCTTCAAATTTTTGGATGAAAATGTCCCAACCGTGCGCCTGTATATCGTTTATGGCATCGTCGTGGGAGAGAAGGGCTTGAGAGCCATTAGGTTCAATTCGAACCATGGGGGTCATGGTTGCTATCAAACAGACACAGTAAATACCACGAGAGGGAGTCTTCATCTTCCAATAGACAAATAACAAGGAGAGGTATGTGAAAACCTAAACATCCCGATACCTACGAACTTTGGAGGCTATCATGTTTGGTAATTTAAGTTTGGAGTGATAGAAAACCAGAGGACGTACAGGCTTGTGAACCACTATGCACAATGAAGATTAAACCCCAACCATTATCATCTTCCCATTCGAATAATGAATGAAATCCTTAAATGTACAGGACAATAGGATGATGTGTATTTGTGAGTACATCAGTCCTGTACCAAGGTGATATGAAAGTGATATGACTAATAGAGCAAAGAGAACATTTCAAATGTTAATCCAAGGTTATGCACGATTAGGCATATCAAAAATTAAAATCATCAACCAACCATATATATGATCAAGTCATATTCCCCATAGTACATAAAATTGTGGCAATGGATTAATCAATAAACTTATAAACCTTAAAACTTATAAACATATAGGTCCCATTAAGGTGTAATCTCTTTAGCAAAAGAAAGGAAAAAATCACAAACTGTAGAATGATTACCCAAGCCAAGTTTTTGTTTCAATTTCATGCTTGCAGTCATGAAATTTAAACAAAGCAAATGAAAATTTAAACGAAAAACTCATATAATAAGCTAGCCCCATAAATCTCCTTCAAGCCAAAAGATAGAAATGTTTATAAATGTAAGGAGGAGGCAGCTACAAAAGGATTTTATCTCTTTGTGATGACTTTTAATTATGATAAAATTTGACATAATTGGTGGCTACCAACAATGGTGACACGTTGGGCGAAGCAAGTATCTTTGCATCACCAGAAAATTTATATAAGGGGCACAGATGAAATAAATTTCAGAGACAGTTAACGACAGATCAAGTGTTTTGATAATAACTCAGAAAATAACATAGTCATAGCATTGGATGTATTTATGTCTGAAAATGTAATATGGTATCTTATTTAGATCATAGGTGTAGCGATGTTTATACAGATGAATTCAATACCGTTGACAGGGCCACTGCTTCCAGCAGGCGTCCATAGCCTCGGTAGGGATGTCATTTAACCCACTAGAGTACCTCTATCATGTCCAAGAGTCATCCATTCATGATAAAAACATCTTCATACTTGATCAAATTAAAAGGTATACCTGGCGATCTTCTTAAACCCGCATTGCTTTGTTGCTAGCAGGCTTGTTCAATACCTCGGTGAAGTTGCTTTGGTATCATGTGTGTATTTACCCGCTACCAGCAAAACCGTTCAGTGTCCCGGTGGGTTTGCACACAATTCCCACACATTACAGTGCTTCCAACTCTCTAAAATTTGTTTATAAATTTTCAGAACTTCCTGATATTAAGAGAGCGAGGTGATACTAAAGATCTCATAGTCTCGTAATGAAAAGATTGATCATTTAAGAATCATTTTTCTGTTCTGATGACTTTCATCATGATTTAGACAATTAGATTTTCATTAAGAAGCCATCTCTAGGATGGGGAAGCACATTGAGTTGTTCTTATTAAAACAGGGACGGTGTGAGAAGTTTGTTAAGGATAATCGCGTCTTCATATGATTTCAATGAGAAATCAGAAACATTGATTGAAGAGAAACTTACTTCTGTTGATCTAATTTTAGTGGGTGCTTGAACTGTTATCGATTATTGCTATTGAATTAGAATTATGATTCCCTTCAACAAATGAATGGTGATTTAGACATAATTATTTAGAAAACAGATCAAAATCAAGCAAAATGAAAAGAACCAAAATCAAAAACAAAAAAGAAATTAAAAATATTTACAAGAGGGTGGATCAGAAATAATCAAGCGAAGTATCTCTTGAGAGCCTGGCCATTCACTGGGAAAGTGTATGGTTGTCCCTCCAAGTTATGCAGACGAAAAGAGTTAGGACCCAATTTTTTAGAAATTACAAATGGTCCCAACCACAGGTTTTGGAACTTGGTATGTTCCCCATTACCCTTGTGCGCTTTGTCCCACTAGAGAACCAAATCCCCAACATCAAAATTCCTATCAGAAGATGAACTTGCATGAAACCAGCTCTTCACAATTTGTTGGTGCTAGTCAAGTTTTTGTTTTTCTTGTGTTCTCACCTCTTCTAGTTTTAATAAATCATTTATTCGGTTTTCTAGAGGAGGACACTCTTCTTCTTGAACCTTCTGTGATAATTGCAAAGAAGGAAGTAATACATGTGGGGGGAGGATGGCTTCTCTTCTGTAGATGAGGAAGAAAGGAGAATTACCAATGGAGGCTTTTGGAGTTACCCTATCAGCCCAAAGTGCTTTGTATAATGCATTGTGCCAATTCTTGTGGTTTTCTGAAACTGTCATTTTTATAATCTTGATTAAATTATTATTTGTCGACTCGGCTAGACCCTTCCCTTGAGGATAGTAGCTGGCAGAATACTTCAATTTAATCCCTTTTTCCAAACCGAAAACATTCATATCTAGGGAAGAAAAAGACGTAGCATTGTCAAAAACTAGACATTCAGAAATTCTGAATCGAGTGATGATGTGGGAGTTTAGAAATGACACTACCTGATTGGTGTTAACTACTTTTAAAGGTAAATCTTCAGACCATCTTGTAAAATAGTCTGTTGTTGTGAGGATGTACTTGTGTTGTTGCGAAGAATAGGGATTGATTGGTCCTATAATGGCTAGGCCCCATTGCTGAAAAGGTGCATCTATAGAAACAGGTTGAAAAGGAAAAGATGTCTTTTTCACCCATCCTACGGCCTTTTGACAGATTATACACTTGCAAGACAGTGTATGGGCATATTTAAACAAGGTATGCCAATAGTATCTTGTTGGAACATGTTTAACAGGAAACATATGCTTGTCATTGATGGCAAGTACAGCAATGAAGATGGCACGAGTACAGGATTAATGTAACAGACGGGCACCAGAAGTATTTTGGGAACAAGTTGCAGAGCAACCTCAATAAGATCAGAAGAGATAGTGCAGAGGATGTTTAGTATGTTTTACAGGCAGCGTAAGCATGTCATTGATGACAAGTACAACAGTAATGATGGCTTGAGTATAGCAGCGATGATCAACAAGCAAAGAGAAGACAAGTCCAGGAAGATCGAATGATTGAAGGCCCGAGAAGCATTTCTGATCATTGGATCCCATCCAAAATTCTCGACAGCATGAGGGATGTCAGATCTGAAGAAAGACAAGAAGAGGGCGGTGAAGAGGAGAAGAGATCTCAGGTGTCAGATCTGAGCGCAGGGTCCGACCACCATTGGATCAAGGAAAAACTGCACGATGTTTAAAGTGCAAGGACAAAAGGGGCTCACAAAATCCCGAAAACAGGAGGACCGTCCATCTCAAGGGGTTATGTGGACCGTTGATCCGACTCCCTGTCGAGGTCTCGAGGATCGCGAGTTGAAGAAGTCAAAGAATAATAACCATAGGACTCACGAAATCGCGATATGCGATACCCCGATATAATCTCGACCATTGGATCAAGGACAAATATGGACCGTTGATCCTAGTCCTTATCGGAGTTTCGGGGATCGAGAGTTGGACATGTCAAAGTTTATTGACATCAGGAACCCCAAAATCGCGATGTGTGAAATCCCGACTGAACCTGAACCGTCAAATCAAGATGTGATCTAGACCGTCGACCCAACTCACGACAGCAGACCACGTCAGCTAGGGACATGTGGCACAATCAGGTAATGACAAGTGTCATACTGATTCAACATTTCAGGCACATGTAAGTCATGAATTAGAGTGACACGTGGCAGTATTCAACACGTGTCAATCCACGTGTGACGTCAGCAGATGGACACCATATCGGAGTTTCGGGGATTGCAACTTAGAGATGTCAAAGAAACAATGCAACAAGAATGTTGATTTCGCGATATGCCAAATTGTGATGCAATCGCAGCTGTAGAATCAAGATCTGATCAGGACCGTTGATCCCATGCCATTACGAGGTATCAGGGATCGCGACTTGGAGAGTCGAGATGCCTCATCTCCAGACTCGCGAAATGAAAAATCACGAAAGCGCCTTATGCATAGGGTTGTGGTCACAGCCCTTGGTCACATCAACGAGAGATGGACAGATGTCAGAAGACAAGGAGGAGTCGAGCCTTGTCACACGGTCAGGTTGAGAACGACACAGAAGGTGACACGACAGGAGTGGGGCCCTTCATCAATAGTCCA
>SNQJ01S0009171.1:139908-160830 GCA_010110895.2 Picea sitchensis | reverse complement strand
GCTCATATGTATGATAATGTAAAGAATGTAACTATTACTTATCATATAAAGAAAAATAGGTTTTTACCCTGTATGGGTTTCCTCAGGAAATATTTGTCTTTGTGTTTCTTATATATGTGACTGATGCCGAATGTGCCATTGTTTATTTCCCTGCACTATTGTGATCACCATTCAGTGTTTCTACAAAGAGTTTAAAAGAAGTATAATTGTTTAAGCACGGTAACAATTGATTCACCCCCCCCCCTCTCTCAATTGACCAACATATCTAGCCCTTAGAACTTTGTGGGTAGTTGTATCTCCACCAAAATGACCATCGACATCACCGGAATGAAGTTCAACCAGCACTTTTTCGGACTCCTCTTTTTCCAAACAACCCAGAAAAACACCATCAAAGTTCTTTCGAAATAATATATCATTGATTAATTGGAAACATGCATATTTAAGACTAAGTGCTCTTCTGTTTTTGGGGTCAATATTGTGGGGAGCAACTCCATGCGTTAAATAAAATCTAATGTTCTCATACCAAGAATCGGGTGTAGTTTGTGCACAGTTGATATGTTTTTCGTTATGTTGATTTACAGTTGATGTATTTATTTGACTTTCTAGTTCCTCAACTAAATCAACCACTAATTTACACAGGCCCTGACCTCTAACAATCTGGGCAGGAGTTATTTCAAGATCATATTCCTGTAGCGATGTCATCCAATTTTCTCTTTTCTCACCCAACTCTTTTTGTACTAACAGGTTTCTTACAGCGGGGTAAGGAACGACAACTTTGGTCATGGATTTCAACAGATAAGACTTTAAGTGTTTCACCGCTTTAAGAATGGCATATGCATGTTGATCTACCGCGGGGTAATTAATTTCTTCTCCTTTAAAAGTAGAGCTCATGAAGGCAATGGGTATCTCATTGCTTTCAGCGTTTTTCTGTGTAAGCACAACAACATAGGATCTGTCGGATGCAAAAGTGTATAGAGTGAAATCCTGAGAAAAATCGGGACTCATCAGGGAAGGTGCTTCTATTAAGGATTTTCTTATTGAATTGAAAACTTGATTTTCTTGTGGTCCCAATCTGTACAAAACATCTTTTTTAATTATATTTTGTATAGGTCTAACCATTTCAAAGAAGCTTGGGACAAATCGTCTGACAAAATTAATCTTACCCAAAAATGATTGCATGGCCTTCTTGGAAGAAGGAGGGGGAAGTTTAGAAATGCGTTGGGTTCTCTCGGGATCAATAATCATTCCATCTTTAGATATTATAAACCCAAGCAGTTTCCCTTGTTCTACTGCAACGATTGATTTTTTAGTATTGAGAGATATGTCGAACTTGCGGCATCGCTCTAAGACTTCCCTAAGGTGAGACAAGTGATCTTTCTTGTTTTTTGAAAAGACTGTGACATCATCAAGATAGACCACAGCTGATTGGTTAATGAGGCCACGGAAAACAATATACATTGCTCTCTGGAAAGTGGCACCAGCATTTATCAGTCCAAAAGGCATTTTCTTGTAGGCGTAAGTGCCCCACGGGGTACAAAAGGTGGTTTTAAACTGGTCCGAAGGAGACATAAGGACCTGGTTGTATCCCGAAAAACCATCTAATAAAAATAGTCACTCGGAACGAGACACCTATTGTAGAATTTGTTCCATTGGAGGAACAGGGTAGTTGTCTTTATCAGATGCTCTGTTTAAATTTTGAAAATCGACACAAATTCGAATTTCACCACTTTTATTCCTTGCAGGGACTAAGTTAGATACCCATTGAGTATGCCTAACTGGAAAAATTATCTTTTCAGTTAGTAATTTATCCAGTTCCTTTTTAACGGTAGGTTCCTATTTAGGATGCATTTTCCTCAATTTATGTTGAAAAGGCTGAGTCTGGGGATTCATAGGGATTATATGTTGTATGATGTTTGGGTCGAAAGTTTTTAGGTCGTCGTATGTCCAAGAAAACACATCTTTAAATTCTTTGAATAGTCTTATAAAAGCGGATCTTTCCTGTTCAGAACATCCCTTTCCCAGATTAATATTTTGAGGATTATCTCATGTTCCTAAATTAACAGTTTCATAGATTAGAGAGGAACTGTTAGATTTGAAATTGACTACCCCTCTAAACTTTTCATGTAAGTAATAAAATTTCCCTAATCTCACAATAGATTTGGGGATAGAGTTTACTAGCTCAGACGTTGATTCAGGAGATCAAGGATCAGACATTACTGTGAAGTCTCGAAGATTCTCATCGTGAGTGCCTTCATCAATAACTGCATCCTGGAAGGTTTCTTCCATATGCAGAAAGTTGATGATCTATTGATCATCAACAAACACTCTCCAATTTGTGATGTTGTTCAGAATCGATGGCCTGAATAACAATTCAACCGAGAATGCGTTAGGAGAAAGACCTTCAGCGGGCAACAATTTAGAAGCAACATTGGCTAGTAAATAAGCTTCTGAATTACTAATCCTAGGAATGGAATTTATATTAAAAGCTAGAAATTTGTGCATTAAACTCCATACCTCGGTTTGGTAACTCTTCAGATGCGGTGAGAAACAATGTATTGTGTTTCTTACCTGTTTGAATACGATTTATGAATCACCAAATACTACCAAGTTTTGCACATCGATGTCCAGTGCTTTCCTATGTCCTTGCAAAAGTGCTTTGTACTATGTCGTGTTGTTAGTACATTCAAACTCTAATCGACAAGAAATGAATGTTTTATTACCTGTAGGGTCGATGAGTACACAACCGGCACCTTCCCCTTCTCGGGATTTGGATCCATCAAAATATAGGGATCAGATTTGTGCGTCATTAGCAGTACTTGGCGTATTTGGCGAAGTTGGTGCCTGAGTATAGGTCGTAACTTCAAATTGTTGTTCCAGATTAGTGATAGAGGAAATTTCAGTCATTAAGTTACCAAAAAAGGTATTCATTCCTTGAGTTTCAATCGAATTTGCGGAGGTAACAAAAGGCTCATTTGGATCGTTCAGATCTATCATAGTATGTTTAACGTAACGTTCTCTGTTTATTCTGATTTTGTTGGGTTGTCCATTTTTAGGCAGCCACAAATGAGACCAGTCTGTAGCAAAATAACCGTGTAGTTGTTCTGACCAATCTCTGCTTAAAAATAGACCATAAACTTCAGGAATGTCAACAACGATAATATCAATTACTTGATAAACTTTGGGAATGGCTGATAAACTAATCAACGCATTTTTAAGTTCGTTGATCACTTTAACATTCATTCGATCTAGCTAAATGATTTTTAGATCAGAAGATTTTACGTCTGCATTAATTTTCTGGCATACAGATAAGGGCATCACATTTGATGATGCAACAGAGTCATCCATACAATTATGTACATTCCTATTAAAAAATTTAAATGTCAATAAAAAAGGGAGCACATTTTTTTCGTCCAGAAACTACAGAATTCTGTTGATTTTTTATTGTTGTTCCTTAAACAGTGTTATCTAGATTTCCTACAGTTTTTCCTACTAAGTCCCTTTTGTCTTGGTGTTCAGATGTATTTTTAGTTGGGACATTTTTAGTTGTGTTTAAGTCAATTTCTGCTGATTTTTTGCTGCTAACATCATTCCTTTTACTATTTTTAGCGATGGTTTTAAGCATTTTCTGCAAAATGAGAGGAAATTTCAACAGTTCAAAAACAGAAATATTTTCCCTTAATTTTTTCAGATCTTCAATTAAATCATACTCTAAAACTGGGAAACTTGGTTTTTTCTAGTTTCAGTTTGCTTTGGTTGTTTTGGAAACACATTTTTACTTATTTCGGGTGCGGGCTTGTTTTGTGCTTTGCTTCTAGTGTTGTAGGGGTGGATAGTTTCGAAATTTGCTTGAAAAATATTGTCTGACAAGTTCCCGAAAAGGGGAGGATATGAGTCCTCCTCTTCTGGTACCTCCTCCTCAATTGTATCATAGGGATTTTCAGGAGGCACCAAAACAAAATTGTGATGCACTTCCAATATCGTTTGCAAAGCATATTGTAAACTTTCAAAATTTATACCTTTTATGGTCGGGTTTGGCCGGTTTTGAGGAAAAGGTTTTCTAAAATGAGGTTTGAAACTTCCTTTACTTGTAGATGCCTCCTCAGCAGATCTTTTCAAGTCAATGACCTGATCAAACATTTTTTGGAAAGATTTATGCAAGCTCTCCGGGTCTAATGTTTCTTGTTGATTTTTAGGTTGAGGAGGCCTAGTGAGAATTTCTATTTTCTTCTTAGAAGATGAGGTTGTTTCAGCTTCACTACTTAGATTATCTTTTAAGCTCAATATATCTTTTTCAATTTGACTTGCCTCCTCAAAGGCTTCTAACAACGTGTTCTTTTTCGACCTTTTAACCCATATGGCTATGTTATTATGCAGGGCCTTAGTATAATATGCAACAATTAAGCTTTATGCAGGCATCGAATCTACAGGGGTTTTATTTTTTAGTGTTAGAAATCTTTGGTTAAAGTCTTTCACTTTTTCTTTAGGGTTCATTTTTAAACTAGAGAGTTCCATCACTAAGACTTTTGTAGATTTATCATCCCCGATTTTTTCTAGAAAACAAGTTTCGAACTTGTCCCAAGAGACGATGGTCTGAGGTTGTTGAGCAAAATACCAAGTTGAGGCATTTCCCTAAAAAGTATAAGGAAATAATCTGCACACTACATCTTCGTGTTCGACACTCCAGAGTCTAATGACTAGCATAAATTTCTTGATGTCATCCTCAGTTGATTGCTTCGAATCTAGATCAAATTTGGGCAACCATTTCTCCAGATGTTTAGGTAGTGGGTGTTGGAGTCCAAGTACAACCACGGCATCTTTATCGAGCCAAGGTCTCGCAGGATTATTTTGCTTTTCCATGGGAGTTGGTGGAGTCGAAGGTTGAGATGGTTCAGATGAAGAACTACCTTGGTCTAAGGATTCACCTCCCGAAGAAGGTGGAGAAGAACCAGGTGGGTATGGTGGAGTATCGGATCCTCTAGCACCAAGGATAAGTGCTTCAGCAGGATTGGTAATATTATCAGTCCCTATAGTGTTTCTAGGCAAACCAGTACCTTGAAGTTGTTCTTGAATATTTTTAAATTCAAGGGGTTGATTGAGTTGTCTACCAGGTTGTCTAACACAAGATAAGGCACTTTGAGTTCTTATAAGTGACTCGCGAAAAACTTATTGGACGTCAATCCCTTGAGGGAGTGGTGTCACTAGTTCGATAGAAATATCAGGATTATCCTTTGAGGTAGTAGTTGTTTCAAGTGTAACGTTTTTGTCGGAGCGACTACGTGTTACGACAGGAGTACGAGTGCGTGGGGGACTCTTACGACCTCCATGTGCCATCAATTAATTTCAAACCCTCCTTTTAGCGCCATTTATTTACGGGTGTAAGTGACACATTGTCAACTGGAAGGTCGTATCTGGACCGGGGTTGTCTAATTAACCCAAGCCGTTTGGAATGAACTGACCTGACAAGTTTAATGGCTCTGTTAGCCAACTAAGTCCTAAAAACAATAAAAGAAATAAACTAACCTAAAGCTATGATTCTAACAATTTATGTACTAATTATAAATGTTCAAATACAAACATGAATATAAACAAATGATTATAAACAACCTATATACAGTTTGCAAGGTTTACTTGAAATCTTGTGAAATGAATGTTTGTAATAGTATTTCTAAACCAGACAAAGAAAGAACGGAAATCTTTTTGTTTTTCTTTTTGAATGTTTAAAGACTTTAAACTAATAAATACTAAGAAAATACAATTGAAACAATGATGCATCAACAATCAAAGCTAATTCATGCAATCATCATTTCATTAATAAATAATCTAACTAAATAACACACAGACTAACCTATAGCTGATCAGCGAAACTGAGATTACCTTTTTGTGTTGTTCGATCTCCTACTTGTCCTGCATGTAAGGGAAACCTGTGACGGAACAAAACTAGAACTTTCCAGAATAAATTCAAAGAAGCGTTTAATGTGTTGGAGCGAGAATACAACAAAATAATAATTGATTAAAAATCCTATGATCTTGTGATAATCAATATTTAAGAACGAGAGAAAACTCAATTCTGAGTATCGATAATATCCATCACTTAACATTAGGAATGAATCAATAATAATCAAATGATAGATTGATCACACATAGAAAATGGAATGATAAATTATGGACAACATCTAAATATTTAACAATATGAAACACCATATGATGACAAGGCTAAAGCTAAATCAGTCATAATAATATCTCATAAGACCGAGGTAATAGAAAAACATAATGGAATAAGCATCACACAAGTCTAAAGCCAATGGTGAATTGCTTCCCCATATCAGTTCTAAAAATCACATGTCGATATTGTATTCCAGCCAAAGTTGTCCTTTACTGCTAACAGCAATCACTATTTAAACTAGTCTTGGATTAACAACCTCTTATCATGCAAGATAGAGGGTAACCCCAAAAAAATAGATTGCTTTACAAAAATATTACAACAGTGAACCACTCATGTAGGAGTTTGTTTATCAAAATTAATTACATAATGACGTAGTTTTATCAAACAAAAAAGAAACTACTAAACTATACAACACATAATCCATGATGGCTTCTCCTTGTGAATAGCACCATAATTATTATTTTCCTGTAAATGACAAAACGAAATTGATTTTTAGAAAATAATACAAACTAACATTTAGAAATAGACTGGCTACATAATCGTGAGATTATGTAGCTAGTCTTATATTAACAAAGAAAATCAAAATAAATCTTGCTATTTGACTTTTATAACAAAATAAAATGAAAGAAAATCAAAAGCACTTTTACCATTCTAGAAATTAGACAGTGAAGGGTCGGATAATTCTGAGTTAATGACGGAATTGAAATTGGTTGCATATTTTATAATCACACTACCGGCTCTTTTGGGCCTTTTACTTGCCCGATCTGTGCATGCCTTCAATTCTTGATTTTCTCATTCAAGTAGGGAATTTCGCGCTGCCAAATGTTTTAATTGTGCCTGTAAATATGGTATGTCTATGTAGTATCGTTCTACCCAGTCCAGGAAATTGTCACAGTGTACCAGTTCTATATCAGGCAGAGGTTGAGTGTACTCAGCAATGGGTGCTTCGGGCTTTCATGTAGCTTGTTTCAAATCATGGCCTATGCCAGCAAAGCCTTTTTGATCTTTTAGAAATGTAGGTAGTTTAGAAACAAAATCGTATTGAATAGCTTCGCTACCGGTTTGATTTTCAAGACACTGGTTATCCACATCTTCTCTGGCAAGGAAATAATTGATCTCATCATCGATCAAGTGATCATCAACCTCGATCACCGAGATAGAGCTCAGATGATCCTGCTGTCGATTTCTCGGACTCTTGGAAATTAACCTGCCTTGTCTTTTGCTTACGAAACTCAGGTTTGAGTTACCATGTTTCTTGTTCTTACGATTTTTCTTAACAGTTGGTTTATCATTCAAACCCTGAGTCGGCTCAATAGCGGGAGTAGGAGAAACCATTGCCTTCAATACATCCACTACCTCCTCTAACAATTTTTTGGTTACAAAATTATATCGTGGTTTTTTACCCAGAGGGTTTTGGATAGCAACCGAATTTGGTTCAGTGAGCTCACGGTCTCTATGTGAATCCACACCTTGACTTTCGTTCATAGGGTTACAAGGATTGGGGTTTATATTTGAATGCAGAGGCGGGTCCATTGTGCTCTTGGGTAGGGAAAAATTGTTTCGACACGTGAAGTCTTCCCAAGTGTCCCTAATTTGAGCCAGATGCGATAGCAGCGGAATTCGTATAAGCCCATGGTGGAAGAGGCTAGAAAGAGGCTTTAAACTCTGTTTCTTATAACGCTTTGACATCTTATGTAGGCTCATCAACAAATAGAAGGGCATGTTTAGCTTAAACCCTAGGAACAGCATCAACAGTTGGATGTGATACAAAAACACTGAACCATACCTACCCTCACACGTTATAAACTATTTTAGAATCAGAAGTAGGTCATTCCATCAAGGTTTCAAGAGGGTAATAGGAGTACCTTTAGGGTAGCATGTCAGTTTCCTAGAGACCATGAACAGGCTCCAAGGCACGCCTTCTAGCTTGGCATTTTTGAACCATTTTTCTCCTTCCTCTGACAGTCTTGTTATTCGTGCTATAGAGTCCTCTATTACCTCCAATAGCATATCCCCAAATTTGGCTCTAAAGCCATCAAATGTTTGAGCAAAATCCTGTGCGACTACCAGGTTATAACCTTCAAATTTTCGGATGAAAATGTCCCAACCGTGCGCCTGTAAATCGTTTTTGGCATCGTCGTAGGAGAAAAGGGCTTGAGAGCCATTAGGTTCAATTTGAACCATGGGGGCCATGGTTGCTATCAAATAGACACAGTAAATACCACGATAGGGAGGCTTTGTCTTCCAATAGACAAATAACAAGGAGAGGTCTATGAAAACTGAAATGGCCCGATACCTACGAACTTGGGAGGCTGTCATGTTTGGTAATTTAAGTTTGGAGTGATAGAAAACCAGAGGACGCTGAGGCTTGTGAACCATTACGCACAATGAATATTAAATCCCAAACATTATCATTTGCTTATTCGAATAATGAATGAAAGCCTTAAATGTGTAGGACAATAGGATGATGTGTATTTGTGAGTACATCAGTCGTGTACCAAGGTGATATGAAAGTGATATGACTGATAGAGAAAAGAGCACATTTCAAATGTTAATCCAAGGTTCTACGCGATTAGGCATATCAAAAATTAAAATCATACAACCAACCATAGATATGATCAAGTCATATTCCCCATAGTACATAAAAATGTGGCAATGGATTAATCAATAAACTTATAAACCTTAAAAATTATAAACATATAGGTCCCATTAAGGTGTAATCTCTTTAGCAAATGAAAGGAAGAAATCACAAACTGCAGAATGATTACCCAAGCCAAGTTTTTGTTTCAATTTCATGCTTGCAGTCATGAAATTTAAACCAAGCAAACGAAAATTTAAATGAAAAACTCATATAATAAGCTAGCCCAATAAATCTCCTTGAAGCCAAAAGACAGAAACGTTTATAAATGTAAGGATAAGGTAGCTATAGAAAGATTTTATCTCTTTATGATGACTTTTAATTATGATAAAATTTGACAGAATTGGTGGCTCCCAACAAGGTCGTACAACCGTACAGCTGACGTGGCGTTGATGTGGACAGACGCTGACTGGGCAATTGATGTGACAGGTGGACCTATCAAGGAGTGAAATGTGTCACCACTGCAAGGGTGACACGTGGAACCTCTGTACTGATGATGTGGCAGGTACGAGTTGTGGCAGGTACAGTAGCTGGTGATAGGGAAAACAGCTGGACCAATGAGCAGTTTACACGTCGCATCAAAATTAGGCAAATGAGAAGGTGCCACGTGACTCGGTCATGGGTTTCCATGTGGAACCCATTCATTGGTTGATGTGTTGCAAAAATTTTGGACTCCACAAGATTTGATTGCGCGACCTCCCACCAGGCCAAAGGACTTGGGAGGGTCGGGTTAGCTAGCTGGCCCTCACATTAGGTCTTAACCTATATCGGCGCGGCTTGTATTTATGCTGGCATGGTGGTTCGAATGGACGGAGTAAGGGTTGGGGATAGCCCCATTCCTCAATGCAAATATATCACCAGACCATATTCCATATGACCTTACCTCCATTGTGGTGCGTGCTCATACCTCTGCCCTCGGTTTCGATACCTCTACCATATGACTCAGGCTCATCACATCTGACGTGTGGTGGTTAAGGGGTTAGCCACGGTCGGTCGGGATAGCCCGTCGACCAGGGGCTTAACCGTGGGCTATTCCATCAAGGGCTACAACTAATAGTCAATGCATGGAGTGTGAAGCACTTGGCCACATGGCCTTACACCATAAGACCAGGGCTGAGTTAGCAGGGGGGCAATGCGCCCTAATAGACAGGGGCACATGGTGACCCTCCATACGACCAGGGGCCAACGAGTAAGGGGTTGCACCCTGAATATATGCAAGTAGTGGGTTTAATACTTTATTATAGTGATTTTCAATGACTTTTGCAACAGTTTTGGAGATGTTTTGCCAATATTGGGGGATATTGAGCCCTTTTTTAGGCCATATCTTGGGGGGAAGTTGGGAGATGGTTACCAACTTCAGATCTATATAGGGGTTCTTGAAGCCAAGGAGGAGGTTCAGAGTAGGTTTGTGCTGAAGATTTTCCAATCCAAAGCCATTTTTATGCAGGGAAGTTGTTGAGGAGAGCACCTTTGCGGGTCATTTCTGGGAGCTCCGGTCATTCGATTTTAGTGCCATCAATTTTTTTGGGTTCTAGAGATATGGTATAACAAGACCAGATCAGTTTGTAACCTTTTTGGCAATGTTGTGATGTACTTTTAATTCTTTGAACATAAATAAAAAAGCCTCACCCACTGGGACAAATGCCCGGAGACATAGACGAGATTGTCAAACTCCGTTATCACATTGGTGTTTATGGTTTGTTGATCCTCATGCTTTTTTTCAGATCTATATATGTTTATATGGTTGTTATCTTTCCTCATTATTTCTTCCTCTTTCATTAGTTTCCTAAATGGTAATTTATCGCATGCATAATAACTCAACCATTGTCATTTAAAAGATCTTTTCGGATCATCGAGGTATTACCAACAACCATAAAGCATAAATCTTGGCATAATGGCCATCCTATAACCAAATTCTGAGGTACGTTGATGCCAATACCACAAAATAATCCTACGACCAGGTGGATAACCCACGACCATGGCTCTGGAAAATACACAGTGACCAAAAGGTAGTTTGAAAACATATACAACAACCTTGTAGAAACTTGGATACAACTAGACATGGTTACCATAACTGTGAGGAAGCGGACAACAAAGTTAAACAGAGCGAAACCCTCCAAAAAAATACCCATAACTACTTAAAACAACAGAGAGCCATCACGGTTTTCGCCACACAGAACAACCAACGAATGCATAACTTCAACCAACCAATTATTTCATTTGCAAAACGAATAACCACACAGTCACATTGCAGAGAGAAGACACTTGCGTTTACACAGTTTCCAATCTCAGGAAAACACAAACCAACACATTACTGAGCCATCGTTTGTTTCATACACAGAGTGAAATTCATGGATGGGCGAAAAGAACCATACATTTAACCAATAGCTTTAAGAAGGGTGAATTGTTCGAGCAGTTCCTTCCAGGCTTGAATCTCAGAGCTTAACCACCAGCAATACCAAATGAAACAATAACCATGCTAGGGTGATGGCCTGATGGGAGAAGTATGGAGTGACGTGCATTTACTGCACGTCGCTTCCATCTTCCTCTGCATTCAATTTCGAAGTACACGACAGCCAGCGATCACCAATACCATTAACCGTGCCATTAATTCCAACCATTGAAACTTGCGACATATTGCTTGCCAAATGCGCCACCCAAAATACGTATTAACCATTTCCAAAAACATACCATACCATATATCAAATGCGCCCTATATAACCCAAATATAATTCACATAGCCACTAACCATTGCTAGTTAGGATTAACACTAACTTGTTCCATTTAAATTGCACATGACTTCTAACATAGTATAGTATATGCCCCTTCTTTTGGATTTTTTTATAAGTCTCTTTTCATTTCTTTTGTTTGATGTTGTTACTAACATATGTCTTGTGCAAGTGTAGTTAGGCAACAAATCATGGTGACCTAGTCGAGTATAAAAACTATAATATATATATGTCAATTCTAACATGAAATTAAAGCTTTGAATAACAAAACATCTCATAAATGCATCATCCACCTGTCATCATGTCAAAAAAGAAACCAAGACTGTATCATCAACTATCTGAGACCCTGTAAGCAGCATCAAAATAGAAGTAAAAAATGTGTGATATGACTATCTTCGAGCCTCCAGTCTACAAGGGAGTCCAACCTACTAGGTTTATATATCATTAGCATAGTCTAAATAATAGGCTTTAGCAATACTTTGCGGGCGATATTTTTCGTTGCGATTTTTATCGTCAACACACCCTAAATTGTTCTTCCGGTTTCCCTCCTAATCCTCAAACAATAATTGATTTTTCTATAGGAACTGTTGGAATATTTAGAGGCTCCACGGTTGCAACTGCAATCTGTTTAGATGGCATTACTTCTTTTAAAGCATATAAGCCTCCATGATTCACCCCAAGAATATATCTTGCAGTTATACCTGTAGAATCCTTCTTTATTTGTTTCCATGTCAATGAGTTAGTAGGTGTGGAAGTAGTTGCAGTTCTACCATAAGTAGATTTTGGAACCTCCTTAATTCCCTTAATGAACCTACCCTTGCTATCCCTTTCTCTTTTCATGCAATGCTACCCAACCATTCAATGATATCAATGTCTAAAAATGCAGTGTCAACAAAACAATTCTTCCTTCCTATTTTACCAATTAAATTTGGGCCCTATGCAAAACAAAAATCAATTCAAAAATATCTAATTTACAAATGAAAAAGAAGAAAACAGACCAAAGTTGCACTTCCTGGAATAACTCCTTCAACACCTCCCTGAAAACGACGCCAAAAATGTTAGTCAAATTATACATTCATTATGAGGTGCAAGACAAAATATATGCAGAGATAAACCATGAATTGCTCAAGCTCGCCAATCAACACACAACCACTAAAAGAAACTCATGGGAAAAAAGCAATAAAACTAAATCTGAGATGTCATTCAAGGTTTGTTAGATCCATTGTCATCTCCTAAGGTAGAAATGCAGGTCAATCATATGTAATCAGGTTATGACTAACAGTACTCTAAGAGTCCCACTTTTAACAGATCTAATCAGTACTCATAAATGCACCCTTATAACTTAAATCTAAGCGCAGCAGACAATCTCTGATCACAATTTCCTGAGATCAATACTATCCAGCTATGGACCAATGAGTGGAACCCCAGGTTAGCTTATGTCTCTAACAGTATTTTGTAAGTCTCTTCATTAGCTTACATTGGCTCAACAATGCAAGAAATAAAACATAGTTAATGCATCCAACTGATTCAAGTATAAGCTCTGTAACTACTGGAAATAAAATCACACATGTTGCAAATATCAAAGCTACAGATGTTGCAAGAATCAAAACTACAAATGTTGCAAGAACTATTTTAATGTTGTAGGAATCAAACTGGAGAAACCACGTTGCAAGAACCCGACATATGCAAAATTCAACAATGTCATTGAAAACAACTAATAGTGATTCATCACGCATATGAACATGAAATAACACACATATCAATTTATAATCACACACAAAAAGAACAATTTTTATGAGATGAAGGGAGCCTTCCTTCTCTCAACAACACGCTTGTAAACCTACAGGAAACTCAAAGACACAATAACTTGAAAAACATAAGAAACTGGCCTTTAATTAATTCAATGAAATACATATCCATTTTCTGAGCTCCTACTCCTTAATATTCAATAACCCTTTGTCTATGATATGTCCATACTTATAAGATCACATTTAAAACCCTATAATACTATGTTGCATAACCAGTTACAAATATCTCCTTCGAGATTACAATATGACAATTGTCTTGGCTATATTTGAACAAGAGGTTACATTACAGTAATGATAGTAAAAGGATGGTATATCGTATCAAGTGGTTTCATGACCGAAGGCATGAAATCGCTTCCAAGAATATCGTCTGTTGCAGAGTTGGTTTGACCAAATCTATTCTCGAACGAGCAGTTAATCATACGGTTTGGTCTAAGCTAAACACATAATACCATCTTATCGCATCTTCTCACCAAATCCGCATTCCCTTTTTAGTCCACGAGTTCTAGAAGTAGTTGAATCAATGAGGTCGTTACAAGACTATGGTTGTTGCAAGAAGGTTTGATCGTGTAACTTCATATACCACGACAATT
This sequence comes from Picea sitchensis, assembly GCA_010110895.2. Lineage (NCBI taxonomy): Eukaryota > Viridiplantae > Streptophyta > Pinopsida > Pinales > Pinaceae > Picea > Picea sitchensis. Next base: position 146,902 of record SNQJ01S0009171.1, on the reverse strand, counting down.
CAACATTCAATTTACTCAAAATAAATGAATAAATTATGACTATGGGCAAAGATCGTTACCTTTATGCCCGAGATGTTCTTCTTAAGAAAAAAGATGAGGTAATAGGTTTAGATAGGGCGATAGGATGAGGTATTATGGGGAAAATGGTAAAAAAAATGGGGTCCTCGGGTAGTAACAAAGTTACCGACTTAATGAGAACTGTCACCTCAAAACGAGAACTTTGGCCCAAAAAACCCATATTTTTGCATTAAAAAACATCAAAATCAACCCCCAAATCAAAAAGTGGTGCTATCGATAGCACCATTTTTTAAACGGGGTCAAAATTACAACATTTTTAGAACATGGCTTCAAAACTCAAACAGTAGCTCAGAAAAACCTTAAAATCAACACTTAAAAAAAAGATGTTTTTGAAAAAAAAATATTTTCAAGACGTTAAAATTTTAGATAATTTGAAATCGTATGTTTAGCACTTGGTACCATTAAAACAAAAACCTCAAAATCAACCATCAAATTGAAAAGTATTGCTACCGGTAGCACCCATTCTAAAATTGGGGTATGAAAATGACACATTTTTATAAAGTGGTAAAAGAACTCATTATAACTGTAAACAAAATCATAAAATCAACCCTTAAATTTTTACTTTTTAAATCTTATTATCACTCAAAGCACAAGGTAATACACAATATCATGAGAATATCACAATATAATTTAAAAAATCAACGTCACTTTTTAATATTTTTTTTTTTTAATATTAAAAAAAAAAGTAAATACAAGTTATATTGAATGAAACATAAATTATTTCTTAAAAGTATTGTTATATTGTCCATATTCAAAACATATGAGCTAAGAAATTTTATTATATTATCCATAATAAAAAAAACATATCATTCATAAAACATAACAAAAGATTCATAACTTCATGTAAGATCATATGTAAGTTCAATGCTCATTTCTAGTTATCATACGAACATCATATGGATCAAAAATGCATAAAATATTTCATACACTTATTCAGATTGACTCATGGTTTCTGAAATACCATTAGAGTCTACATTGTCTTCAGATGAATGATTGGATGAATATGTAGATGATCCATACTCTTCTCTATTGTCGATGAATGTGTTAGCACTAGAAGTCACTCTCTGATTGCAGAGAGAGTAAGCCCAGTACCCATCAGTTTGTATGTCATGGGTTAGTTTTTAAAGAGGTCAAATGGGCGCAGACTCGAAATGATATCGCTTTAACTCATAAAACTGGACTGGTATGCACGTGCAGGTGAGGTATTAATTAACTTCATTCAGTAAGTTGGAGTAAGGGTGAGTAGAGGGAAGACTTTGGTGAGGAGAGTGTAGAGGTCTGTCGTAGACATCAAGTCTTCCAACAGCCTAAGGAGGAAAATCTTCAAATATAAGATCCTCTTGGATTCAAAACTTCAGGAAACTGAACAACGTAAATAACAGCATTGCAATCAAATATACATTACAATATAGTCAAAACAATCCATGTGAATCCTTCAATCATGGACACTTCAATATCAGAGGCAAATAGGATTAAAAAGAAGTTGATTTTCATTAAACAAGAAGTCTCAAATCAAAATACATAACCAGAGTTCTTCCTCAAAAGTTTACAATACGGGAGCCTAGCTCAACCATTGACCCTCCCCAAATATCAAAATGACTCCATGCTAAAACCTCTGATTTGCGAAACTGTGAATCCTTGGATCTAGTGCAACGGGTCCCTCTGAATCGGACAACTCCTCCAGATTTTCGAGTTTCGGGAGGGACCTGCAAATGAGCCGACTTGATGACAGTCCTTTTGAGCTTTCCATTTATGGGGGAAACGATGTTCAACCACCGCTCCCCAAACTTTATTAATTGTCTTACTTAGGGTCCGGATAGGCCTGAGTCAACTCGGCACTTGGAAACGTGACGGCCTTACCCTGCTTTTGGCCATATGGATCTGCGTTGGATGCTGATGAGGATCTGGCGCAAACGACATGAAAGTTGATTGGACGGGGACCAGGCGGGAGGCTGTGGTGACCAAACGACAACTGAGAATATGTGAGCGTCAACATGCAGGAGTTGAGGCGAAAGAACGAGGATATGTGTTAACAGAATGCACCATCTGAGTCTACATGCATGCCCAACATTTCATATGTCAAATGCCTTTTAGATCTACGACTAGGTTCAACAAACTCTCATCTTGCATTTATTTCTTGTGGCAACAAACTCTTGATAATATTTGTTGTCTTCGAGCGAAGAGTTCCTCTCTTTCTCAAATTGAAGTCATAAACAAGTATGTCAACATCATCTAATTTTAAGAGGTCAGTGCGACGACGAGTTGTATTTTTACCATTTCTTTTTCTCTTTCTATTAACATGTTTCTCAACCACAATCGCTGGCTTGTACACACCATTGAATGGGTGTGTACTTGTTGCATACCAATGCACTTCAATTGCAATAACATCATCATTGTCTTTCTCAATCTTTATAACCTTTCCAATCCAGAATGGATAACCATGTGGATCTTTAGTCGCTCAAACTGCAATCATGCTACCCTCCTTAATATCTTGTATTGAACCCCTGTAAAGGTCTTCCATGGCTTCATTTTGTGCACGTGACCTTCGCGAACCAATATACATTTATATTTCCTCTACTTGTGTAAACTCAATAGCACCTTGAGATTCTTGTTGAACTTCAACAATGTTTGTTTCTTCAGATTCATTTGGTATATTTTGTGGCCAGTGAAATGGAGCCTTTAACATTATATCTTCATTTGTTGAGCTTGAAATTATGTCACTTTGACTATTGAAAAAAGACTCCCACCAAACAGAATCAACAACATCAATGTACTCATATGTATCCTTAATGGAATTTTTTATTTCTTCCAAGCATTCAGAATAATCTACATCTCTATTACGCCTCTGTGCATTATGGATTTTAGCAATTGATTGTAAAAATAATAACTTTGATGCAAATATTGGACGATCTGGAATGAACTTCAAAAATGTTAAACCTAATGAAGGCCCCCATTTTGTAGTAGTTGAATACTGCTTTCCCCATATAAGTGTTTTCCCATCAATTTTTTTGAAACAAAATTGATGTTGGAAGCTAATATCATTAAGCTTCTCAATACATTTTTCTTCACGATGGGATCCCCGAATACATCTTTGCATGTCAACTGTTTCTTCTAATATATGAAACACATGCTCTGGAATGTATGTTTTCTTAATACATTCAATCAATGATGGTAGGCTTCCAACATTTTTCCTCTTCAATGCTACTGAAAAACGACTGAACATTTGATCAATATGATCATGAGTGTGTCCAACAAGAATGAAACCAATTTTCACCTTTTGAAAGATTCCCATTTCAACAAGCATGTTTATATATCCAAACACAATTTGATTTTTATTTTCACGACTAGTGTTGTCCAACTGTAGATAGAGAACTTGAGGAATATTTCTAGGCCAGTGAGTGAGCACATGATGAATTATGGTGATGGTTAGATTTTCATCATTATGAATATTTGAAGCTGTGAAGTAAACCCTTGGACACATTTTTCCATTGAAAACCATACAACCAACCAAGTGAAATTGAATAATTCTCTTCCTGTAAATTTTTGGGTGTATAGACAAAATGTGGTAGAAGTGTTTTCTTCTGGTCCATGCCATCAATTATCATACATAAATATTTGTTTGGAGCATCATAACACTTCTTCTAATGTTTGTACAACTTTTGCCTTTCACTTGATTGTTGATTCTGATGTTCTTGAAGTGCTTTGACTATGGAATCTGCACATGACATAAAATGAAAATATTGATCATATGTTTTCATAGTTGATAAATATTCAGTTTAATATATATAGTAAATACATACCTCTTTCTACCCCTTCAGGTTTATCTCTTCTTGATTTAAGAGTAGCACATATACTACAAATCCCCATCCTTGACTTCTTAGGAATACAGACATTGTTGAATTGTTTCTTCCATATTCTTGTAAAATATGCATATGTAATAAAATTACCATTTCCTTCAACACNTAGTTGATAAATATTCAGTTTAATATATATAGTAAATACATACCTCTTTCTACCCCTTCAGGTTTATCTCTTCTTGATTTAAGAGTAGCACATATACTACAAATCCCCATCCTTGACTTCTTAGGAATACAGACATTGTTGAATTGTTTCTTCCATATTCTTGTAAAATATGCATATGTAATAAAATTACCATTTCCTTCAACACCTTCATCATAACATTTGTACAAGTTGTAGATTTCCCTCCTTGAGAAATTCTCTAGAATATGTATTGTGTCTCTATCTGGCATACACTCTCCATGTTTGGAAAATAAATCACGCATCCATGACAATGTAGTGTTTGTCAATGGCCCACTCTCTCATCCATGATGTACCTTTGAATAAAATAAAGGATCTTTTTCCAACCTTGTCTGGATTCTTGATAGACGAAGATTACCAAATGAGTGAATTTTTTTTGAAAGCCTTCTGCAAAGTAAAATATTCCCAATGCGATAATCATATCTTGTATTCGTGGATATCATGCACCCCCTCAAATATGAATTTTGCATGCTCTTATTCATTGACAAATATGTCTTCCTTTTATTCAAGGCATACATGTTGTCCATGCTTTTCAAACAATTCTTTTGATAACGTTCACTTGAAATCAATTCACTTATGGAAATTGATTTAGTGAGAAATTATTTCCTAGACCTTGTATAACTAGAATGATTTAGACTAATATAAAAAGGTCTAATCTTGGTCCTAGACACAATGTTTGTTTGTAATGTCTCCACTATTTCATCATCCTCACTAGAAGGATTTTCCTTATCACCGGAAGGAGTATCAAGCAAAATATTGTCAGGAAACTGAACTAGAGAATGTTGATCACCTTGATTTGTTGCAGTTGAATGATTGAGAACATCATCATCAACATAATCATTTGGAGGAAAATCATCATCAACATTGTGTCCACCATTGAAATAATCATCTTCATTGCTTTCAAAATCACCACTTGAGTGAAATTTTTCACCATCTTACTTAGTGCCTTGAAAATCTTCATTAGTATCTTGAAAATCCTCCCTTAGAGGAAAATTAGCATCAACATTGTTTCCTTTTAATTTATCACTCGAGAAAGAGTGTCCATCAATGGCGTAATCATCTTCACTACTTTGAAAATCGCCACTGGAGAGATATTCTTCATCATCCTCATTAATGGCTTGAAAATCCTCGCTTGGAGAAAAATCTTCATTATCCTCATCGGTACCTTGAAAATCCTCACTTGGAGGAAAATCATCATCACCAACATTGCTTCTTTTAAATTCCTCATTCATGAAAGACTGTCTAGCATTGCCATAATTGTCATCATTACTTTTAAAATCCCCACTTGGGGGGAATTCTTCATCATCCTCATTCGTGCCTTGGAAATCCTCACTTGGAGGAAAATCTTCATCAGTACCTTCAAAATCCTCATTTGGAGGAAATTCTTCATCACCAACATTGTTGTCTTTAAATTCCTCACTCGGGAAGAAATATCCACCATTGTCATAATCATCTTCACTGTTTTTAAAATTTCCACTTGAGGGAAATTCTCCATCATATTCATTGTTGCCTTGGAAATCTTCATCGGTACCTTGAAACTCCTCACTTGGAGGAAAATTTTCATCCCAATCATTTAAACGTTGATCATAGTCTCCACTTTGACCTACATTTTGATTATTTTCATTATTATTAAACTGTTGAATAGATTTATCACCATTATATTCCTCCTCTTCATCGTTGGTGCCTTCAAAGTCCTCTGATTTAGGACTTTCATGAGGAACATGTTGAATAAAATTGATTGCACTATTATCAAAATTATGACTAGCTGAAAAATATGACGCCTCGTTTGCATTACAAACATTCCTATCACATTTCCTAGTCCCAACAGAAGAGGTATGGGAACAATTTGTTGATGTCTCAGAAATAAAATCTTTTTTATCTGACGAAGCCATCCCTTCTCTCTAAGAACATAGAATGATACAAATGTTCACCATCCTTTTGACATTATTATAACTTGCATAATGATATTTTCCCTCTAAATCCCCCCCAAAAAATATTCCCCAAAATTTCCCCTTCAAATTTTTGCCTCCAAAATTTCCCCCCAAATTTTTCGCTTATTTGCCCTTAAAAATTAAAAACAACTTTTGGTCTTTTATTTCGTTATTTACATGTTAAATACAATATTTCTCATGTTTATTTTTCTATCCCACATTCATTAAACATATTTATGATCCATATAATTTTAGGTATATATGTAGACAATATACCTAATTTTCATTTATCCCAAATTCGTTATACTAACAGTAATTTATATCATTTGTGTTATATATACACAGTCTTGTTTTATCTTTTTACATTGTGTCATATCTTGGGTTGTATTCGTTAAAATATTTTGAGCAAGATACAAGGGAGAAACATTGAGAAGACATCCGAGGAGAATCTAACATTTTAGAGGTTAGTTATTTTTTAAATTCTTACCATTTACCAAAACAACAATTATAAGATTATCTTCGAATCACATAATAAATTTTCATGCAAAAATTAAAAAACATCAAATTTGTTTAGATGTTTTCTATTTTTTTCTAAAAAAATCCCAACTTTTTTTAAAAATTGAGACTTTTTTCAAAAAAAATTAACAAAATCCTTAAGATTTTTTGAAAAAAAAAAAGAGTCAAATTTAGGTATAGTTTTGTAAAAAAAATTAGTTTTTTTATTGTTTTTTACTTATTTTTTTTTAGTTTTGGCCCATGGTGGTTATTGGGAGATGTTTGGGGCTTGGTCGTGGGGTTGGGGTGATGCCACAGGACCTGCCATAGCCACAATTACTGGGCAATGTCCGGGACCAAGCCTCGAGGGGGGTTGGGGTGATGCCTGGCATCGCCCCAGCCCCCCACGGCCAAGGCACGGTCCCCAACATAAGCCTAATAACTCCATGGGT
>SNQJ01S0009171.1:114635-138501 GCA_010110895.2 Picea sitchensis | reverse complement strand
ACGAGGGAAGAATTTGATAGATCAAAATGTTTTGACTACAAATATTATGTGATTGGAGAAAATCTTTTTTCTTTTGTTAGTTTGTCCGTGACATGTGGGACTAACCTGTGGCTAAGAAACCATGACTCATGGGAATCTAAGCCGTCAAAATCACTCGGGGATCACACCCGGCCTGAGCCACACCAACCCTTAACATGGTTGGATTTGTTGTCCCTGCAAGTTTCGAACCGGTGACTTTAACATCACAAAGTGCCTTAACAACACACTATGTCACCAACTGTCCTACACCTCGGGGACGTGATTGGAGGAAATCATTATGCAGAGGCTAGAAGAGATTTGATGCAAGCATATCCCAATAATCCTCTTTTTGAGACAATCAAATGCATAATTTATGTCGATTTAACAGATTCATAAGCAAAGTCACTGGCATGGGATCATAACACAGACAATGAGTACAGAATGTCTATGAATTTCATTCAAAGGGTGAGATTTATCCATAATGAATTTTCTGAAATATGTCGTGGGGAGAGATCAAATGTTGACGTCAAGTTTTGGAAGCAATGTTGTATGGAAATAAGATTCCCACTTGATGATGAAAATACAAAAGAAAAAAATTGCAAAGGAAGTGATATATTTAGAGCTGTAGATAGTTATTTTCAATTGGGATTTAGAACTGGGCAGGTATGGGATTTGATAGATGAGATCTTCACCCTATGGGAAAAAATTAGTATAAAAAATCAAAGAGTTAAAAAGGCTAAATCATTGATATGTGGCACAAGTAAGGCAGGTCGTAACATAAAAAATCTTCCATATGATATGACTTTAACACCTTGGAGATCAATACAAGGAGTGAAGGATGATAAACTTATCATAACTATATTATCATGTGTTAGGTCAAGAGGATTGTCAATGGAAGAAATGTGTGATGAATTTAAAAAGTAAGTTTGTTGAGTTGTTTTTATTTATGTTAGGACAAGAAAATTAATATTTTCAGTTTAACATATCAGTTTAACATTATTTTTGTTTTATTTGGTCACAAGGTGTATATGAAAATACAAGAGGAAATGGTCAAGATGTTGAATGAAGAAAGTTGGGATGATGTTAAACTCAACTATCTAGATTCAATCTCTTCGGCAGTATTGAAACAATTTTTTGTTGCATTCAAAAAGGTATGTTGATTTATTACATTCATATTATTCGTTTGTAAGTTAATTTATTTTTATTTTAATAGTTATACATATATAATTATATGTTTGTTTGTTTCATTAAAGATACCAAAGAAGAATGCAGATGGAGTACTTGAAACTTTCAAAAGTGTTATTCAAAAAGCCAAGTTTGAAAGAGAAAGAAGGAGACGTGTTTAAAAAGTTCAACTTTATGACACCCTTGATCACTGCATTTGGAATGGGCTCAACACTGTTCAATATAAAGTAATATTAGGTGATTGTGAACAACTTGCAAATATTGTTCCTAAAAAAGAATACTCCCTAGTTATTGCAGATATCTCTCATGGTTATAATATCCAAAACATTGGATATGATACTGAGCCTTATACTATCCAAGTTAATAAAGTGGTTATGGGATTTACAAAAGTTACAACATCATCGTTTTGGAGATTTCTAGTATTTCATTTAGACACATAACAAGGATTGGTACAATCAAACTTGAAGGGGAAAGAAAAGACAAGGATGCAGTTTATTTGGTAAGAAATTGAAAGTGTATGTTTAGCAATTAAGATTAGAAAACAATTTGATTAATTCACAAGTTAATTGAATTTGCACTTATTTGTGTTACACGCATAAACCTAATATTTAGAGCTCCAATAGAGAATCATTTAAACGTGATTTTGAGAGTATACATCTTGCAACTTGGACAAAAGATGATTCTTATAATTATGTTCTTGTCAATGTGATCCGAAAAGATCTTTTAAAGACTATGGTTGAGTTTTAAAACATGAGTTCATTAACCATTTAGGAAATTGAGGAAAGGGGAAGAATTAATGATGAAACATAGCAGCCATAATAACATATACAGGTCTGAAAATAAGCACAAATAAACAACAAACCATAACAACAAAAGTTGATAACGGAGTTCGGCAATCTCACCTACGTCTCCGAGCCTTTGTCTCAGTGGGTGAGGCTTTCTTATTTCTGTTCAAAGCTTCAAAAGTACATTATAAAAGTATTGAATGGATTACAAACTAATTTAGTTGTGTTCTTCTAGATCTCAAGAACCCATCAAAACTAACAGCATTGAAAACGGATGAACGAAGCTCCCAGAAATGGCCCGCAAAGTTGCTCTCCTCAATGGCTTCCCTACATAAAAATGGCTTTGCCTTTACAATTCTTTAGCATTTTCCTATGCTGACCCTTCTCAAGGCTACCAAGAACCTCTGGTTTATATAGGCTTGAAGTTGGCAACAAACTCTCAACTTCCCCCCAAGATGTAGCCACAAAAAGGGCTCCAGATCCCTCAATATTGGCCAAAATCTCTCAAAATTGTTGAAAAAATCAATAAAAATTTGTATTATATGGTATAAAACCCACTTTGGGCATAAATCGGGTGCAGCCCCTTTCTCGCGAGCCCTCGATCATATGCGCATTCTCTAGGCGTCCATGGGCTAGCGCTCCCCTGGTCGTTAGCCCCCATACTTCGGCCCCTGGGTTGCATGTGTAGCCATGTGCCCACACCTTATCCTCCACACTCCAAATCTATTGCAGCCCCTGGTCACGCGCCCTAGTCAACGGGCTAGCCTGACCGACTGAACACTATCCCCAACAATTTGCGTTAATAATATATCAACGGTCATATGCATATCCCAACGCGATCGGGGGCTAGGCTCCAACAGTTATCAACGCACGCCAAAATACAAAGGGTGAGGTTACATGGTAGAGTCATGTGGTAGTTTTGCATCGGGGCTGGGGCTAGGCCCTAGCCCTTACTCCGCCCAACAAACAACCCATTACACTTTAAATAAAACCTTTAGATTAAGCTTGTTAAGTCACATCGTGGGCGGGCTAGTAGCCCGGCCCTGCCAAGTCAGTCACCCGGACCGAAGGTCATGATTTCAACTCCCCGGGAGTCCATAACAATTTTTCCAACCAACGACCAACGGAGGGGTGCCACGTGGCAGCCCAAGATTGGGCCACGTGGCACCATCACATTCACCCAGATAAAGGACACATGTCAACCAACCATTCGTTCATCTTCCAGCCTACGTGTCTGCCCTGCCAGCATGCTATTGTACCTACCACATCATTGTACGATCGTACGAAACGTATAGTCATCTACCATGTCAGCACTGTACGAATTGTACAGACTACACAGTCATAAAAAAAATTGCTTGTTAGGCAAAATGAACAGACTGTGATATCTTTCGCATACGGTGTTCGTTTGAGCTCGTTAAAGTTGTGTTGGGTTCATAATAATGAGACCTACGCACACGTTCATTTTGAAGCGATTCAGAGCACTTTGATTTTTAGGCCTTCCTAGACCCATTTTGGTTCATGGGTCCATTTTTGGATCAATCCTCTCCATTAAGACCTTTTGGTCCTCCAAAAGGATACTAACCAATCATCAAGTGCGGGATAGGCCAGCCGACTTGTTCTTTGTCTTTAAGCTTTGTCCTCTACACCTGTCTCATCAAGATCAACTATAAAACAAGCATGATAACTAACAACATATTGTTAGCCACTTGTACTCTATCACATATTACTGAAGCCACTATCATCCATGTTGACAACATTACTAATGATAACATCATAAATATTACTGCAAATGAGTTGATATGTTTGTAATACTTGCACGACGTTAGCTTATCTTGAAGCAAAGTGTGATTGATATTCCATTTTACAATCATCTCATGTTCTTGCTTAAGATAAATTACTTGATTTGGCACAATTATAGGTGTGTTTCTTGCATGAGTTGTCTTTCTTAATTGTTCCATTGTTTGAAGAGATTGATTTTCTTTTAAGTGATGAGCATGTACAACATATTCCTTGCTTGCTTTGATTAAGTGATATTGATTTTGATCCTTGTAGAAGATTACTTTGCAATCATACAAATAAGTATTTCCTAAGACCATTCCACATTCATTGAGTGGCACCACATCATATGTTACCTCATCCACAAACTTAGATGAAATTGCAAACTTTAATGTGTATTGCTTTGTTATGTACAATTTATGGTTGTTGCTTATCCATTTAAGTGAGTAAGGTTTATGATGCATGTGACTGTTTAATCCCAATTGTTTAACCAATTCCTCTGAAATCAAGTTAGATTGAGATCCATTATCTATCAATGTGTCGACCTTAGTATGCCTCATTACGACCCTTATATGAAACAATTTACTTCTAGAATCATATCCATCACTAATTTTACATGTCAAAGCAACTGTTGAAATTTTACATTCATCACCTGAATCTGATCCCAAGTCTGTTAGTCGTGTTGTTGCTACAGTTGTTTGCCTCCCTTTCCTTTCTTTGAACCACTTTGGTCTCTTCTCGGGATGAAATTGCCAACAATGGTCCTCGGCATGCCCTTCTTTCTTGCAATGCTTGCAAGAGGGCTTCTCATCCTTTCTTGCCACATAATTTGCCTTCTTGCCATTCCACTTCCTTTTGTCCTCTTTTCTCAAAGATGATTCCCCTGATACACCAATTCTTGTTTTCCCTGCCTCAATGTATGTTGCTTGAACAGAAACCTCATCAATATTAGTAAGTCCAAACATAAATACAGTGTTACGAATATGTGCAGGTCAACCTCATATATACTTCATAAGAGTTTCTTGGGTATGTAATGGAATGTCTAACATTAATGCCATTTTATGAAATCCATCTGTGTATTCTTGCATTGTTTGTCCCTTTCTTAGTTTAAGACATTGTCATGCAATTAAAGCCTTCTCTTTATAATCCAAAGGATATAATTTCTTTCTAAGTGCATAACCAAAAACTTTCCATGATGGAAATACATTACCCACTTGTTGTGTGCCATTTTGCAACTTGCTTTGCCACCAGATGAGTGTTTTACCTGCAAGATGAAGCAATGCCAACTTGATTTGAGTTGCCTCTTCCTTGATTTGTTGCACACTGCAATAAACCTCTATCTGTCTGACCCAGTTATCAAGCCTCTCTGCATTGACTTCACCATCATACATGGGTAATTCAAATTTCACATCAAGCTTAAGTAAAGGCATTTCATTTTTATGTTTATGGGAATGTTTTCTTGTGGTGGATTTAGAACTTGAACTTGAAGAAGAAGAAGGAGGTGAAGGAGGAGTTTGAGGAGGATCCTCTCCTTCTTCACTTTTGACATTTGAAGATTCACCTAGATTCGGTCTCTTCCGTTCCAAGTAATCATCATATAAAACCTTCATCATCTCCGACATGGCGAAGAAAGTCTTTCGAAACTCTTTCTCCTCGTGAGAAAGTCCCTCTTCTGATGCCATCTTCTCACTTTGAGAAGTTCTCTTTCTCAATCCAATCTCAAGATTCTCTTCAACAAGCTCACCTTCACCATGATTCAGCCTTTCCCTGGTAATCATGCAAACTCAAAAACCAACCGTCAACTAGATCTGATACCACTTGATCCGAAAAGATCTTTTAAATACTATGGTTGAGTTTTAAAACATGAGTTCATTAACCATTTAGGCAAGTGAAGAAAGGGGAAGAATTAATAATGAAACATGGCAGCGATAATAACGTATACAGATCTGGAAATAATCACAAATAAACAACAAACCATAACAACAAAATTTGATAACGGAGTTCGACAATCTCGCCTATGTCTCCGGGCCTTTGTCTCAATGGGTGAGGTTTTCTTATTTCTGTTCAAAGCTTCAAAATTACATCATAAAAGTGTCAAATGGATTACAAACTGATCTGGTTGTGTTCTGATAGATCTCAAGAACCCATCAAAATTGACGGCACTAAAAATGGATGAACGAAGCTCCCAGAAATGGCCCGCAAAGTTGCTCTCCTCAATGGCTTCCCTACATAAAAATGGCTTTGCCTTTACAATTATTCATCATTTTCCTATGTTGACCCTTCACAAGGCTGCCAAGAACCTCTGGTTTATATAGGCTTGAATTTGTCAACAAACTCCTAACTTCCCCCCAATATCTGGCCTCAAAAAGGGCTCCAGATCCCCCAATATTGGCCAAAATCTCTCAAAACTGCTGAAAAAATCAATAAAAATATTTATTATATGGTATAAAACCCACTTTTGGCATAAATCAGGCGCAACCCCTTTCTCGTGAGCCCTCGGTCATATGCGCATTCTTCAGGTGTCCATGGGCTAGTGCGCCCATGGTCGTTAGCCCCCATACTTTGGCCCCTTGGTCGCATGTGTGACCATGTGCCCACACCTTATCCTCCATGCGCCAAATATGTTATAGCCCTTGGTCCTAGTGACCCTAGTCACACACCTTGGTCGATGGGCTAGCTCATCCAACTGAGCGTTATCCCCAAGAATCTGCGCTAACAATATATCAACGATCATATGCATATCCCAACGCGATCGAGGGCTAGGCTCCAACGGTTATCCGCGTGCGCCAAAATACAAATGGTGAGGTTACATGGTAGATTCATGTGGTATTTTTATGTCGGGGTTGGGGCTAGGCCCCAACCCTTACTCCGCCCAACGAACAACCCATTACACTTTAAATAAAACCTTTAGACTAAGTTTGTTAAGTCACATCGTGGGCGGGTCGGTAGCACGGCCCTGCAAAGTCACTCGCTCGGACCGTAGGTCACGGGTTCGACTCCCTGGTAGTCCATAAAAAAAATTCCAACCAGCAACCAATGGAGGGGTGCCACGTGGCAACCCAAGACTGGGCCACATGGTACCATTACATTCGCCCAGATAAAGGACACGTGTCAACCAACCATTTGTCCACTTGCTAGCCTACGTGTTTTCCCTGTCACCATGCCATTGTACCTGCCATGTCATTGTACGTACATACAACCTATACAATCAACTGCCACATCAGCACTATACATATTGCACAGTCATAAAAAAAATTGCCTGTTTGGAAAAACGAACAAACCACAGTATCTTTCGCATACGGTGTCTGTTTGAGCCCATTAAAGTTGCATTGGGTTTGTAACAACGAGGCCTATGCACAAGTTCGTTTTGAAGTGATTCGGAACACTTTGATTTTTAGGCCTTCCTGGACCCATTTTGGTTCATGGATCCATTTTTGGATCACAATGCAAAGGATGGATAAACTCCTAGTACTATATTGGTATACAATGTTGTGGTTAGAAAGCTAACATATGAGGGAAAATATTTGAAAGGATAGATGGTTAACATTTATTAAAAACCACAAGCATTAATTAATTATCCTATAGATACATTTTCAAATGAAGGAGATTGGGTTTTGGATTTGTTCTCGGGTTCAGGTAAGAATTATGATCTAATATTTATGAAATCATACTTCAATCTTATATTATTTTTAATTTATGTATTTTTACAATATCTAACTTCATTATTTATTTTGTATTTGGTGATTAGGTCCAACATTAGTGTGTTGCCTACGGAAATGAAGGAATTGCATAGCCATTGAAAGTGACCCAATGCAGTGTAGTTTTATTCAACAAATAATTAATGTTATTCCAGTTCTTCGAGATGAAATGAAGGAAGTTGGCTTGAGGAAAGGATATTTTAGTGAATCAAAGGTGGAAAATTGTCAAAGAAACCTCAAGTACCATTAGGAGGAATGATTGGAAATGATCACTTTGTAGAACTTGTGAATATCAAAGAATCAATGGAAGAACAAAATGACATCGAAGAAAAGGATATTGTGTCTATTGAGAATGGTGAATTTGGGATATATGATATTGTTGATTAATTTAAAGATCCATTCGAAGACGATGCTCAATTTTGCAAATTTTTAATGAGCTATAACTATAATGTTTTGACTTTCAGATTTTAAAATAAGAATATAGATGTATCTATTGTTGTTTTGTGATGAATATTTTTCTTCTTTTTTTTGTTTTATTTGTATGTGAATCACTATACATTGGAAAATTTTATTAAATGTTGTCATTTTTTACTTCAAATGTATAAAAATATGAAAGAAAATAATAATATTTTTATAAAATTTTGACATTTTTTGTTCAATTATGTCAATAAAAATGTTTTATTTGACATCTTGTTTTAAGGAATATTGACCAAAATGTATAGGTTTTGTTATTATATATGGTTATAAAATGTGTATTTTTTTGCTAAATATTAAAAAATAGTGTTATTTAACTACAATTTCTTTCGATGTATTGAAGTAAAGGTAAACAATGTGTGAAAACTAATGTTTTTCACTATATTTAAAAAGTATGGAAGAATGAATTAATTAAGGAGACAAAATTATATGAAAAATCATAACTTTAAAAAAGTACATGGTAAAAAATATTTTTAAGATTGAAAGAAGCATGAAAAAATGACTAAAAACACTGTTGAATAAAAGAAAATGAAAAATAAGCATTTAAAAAAATAATGTGGAAACATTATGGATCGAAAATTTTAAAATATAACAAAAAAAAAAAACACCTAAAAACAGAGGGTGGGTGCTACCGTTAGCACCATTTTTAAAAACTGGGTAAAAAAAATGGACCCCCAACAAAATGAGAACTTTGTAGAGTTCTCGTTAAGTTGGTAACTATGTTTAGTCCCAAAAGTGTCAAAACATAGAGCCCACAACCATGTCATCCAAGAGATGGTCAGGATTCAGCAGAGTTTGTGCACAAGTTGGTTGCTAAGGAATTCGTCAGTGGTCGATCACTAATGATTGGGGTTGGATGAGATTCATGGACAAAGTTTGGTTTTCCAAGAGAAATGGTTGATGGTCGATGATCGGCTTTCGAGGAAGTCAATGAGCAAGCTTGATTTACCAAAGAAATACATGATTGTCGATCGTCGATGTGGTGTTGGAAAATAAGTGGTTCAGATTTCTTTGAGTTGGCAATCGACGGTGGAAATTTGTCTACAGGCCTGGGAAAGGTCTAATGGATCAATGATTGATATTTCTTTTGATTTGAGATCTATAACTTAAATTGAAAGACTATTATAACAGTAAAAACAATCAATTTTCTACAATTTTTTATGATTTTCAAAGGTCATTATCTTGCAGAGCTATTTTGAGGGCCTAAACAACATTTTTATGCAGCTAGAAACATAAGAACATGGTCTCTGCAGCTTAAATAAAAGAACTCGAAGAGAGCTTTCCAGTGAGCTATTTTGAATGCAAAACAGAGATCGAATGAGAAAGTTACAGTTGAAACACTTAAGGGTATATTCTTGGCACCAGTTTACTTTCATAAGATAGTTGTGGAGCCAGATTTGGAATATGGGTATGTAAAAATGTGTAGGAATAGAAAGACAACACATGTAGAATACAAGGGTAAAATGAGAAAACAATGTAAAATTCTAAAGACCATAAATTTCAATTTGGAGCTCATATTTGAGGAAACGAATAGTCATTGGAAAGGTCTCGAGGAGAAGAAGCCATCCATAAACCCAGAAATCGGATTAGTGCATTTTTATTATTCATAATTTGAAATGAATAATGACCAATAATCTATTCAATAAATATTTTTTCAATGTACCTAATTCTAACAACAATTACTGCATGCACATTCTTGCAAAATTAGAGGTACAGGAAAGCAAACTTTAGTTCCTATATTATAACTAGATATATGAAGGGTGAATGAGGGTCTTATAGCCATGAATAAGAAATCATAGGTTTGCATGTCATCATGGGCAATGCTAAGACCGATTCTAATGGAATAAGAGACAGGAAAGAGCTTGTGACTATGATAAGACCGCAAAGAGAAGTGTGGAGCAATAAGGATGATAATGAAAAGATTATGAACACTCAGGAAGAGATACTTCAAAGCTTGAATATGTTGCAAAATCAAGTCAATAAAGAATCTGGCACAAGGCAAGAAACTAGTGCAAGGCAAGTGGAAGTATCTAGATCTCATGATAAGAGTGATGATCATGGAGGATCTATACAATCAAGGAGTGTTAGCAAACATCAACATTGTCATTGCCCAGGGAACTTGACCAGAAGAGCATATGTATGTTCAAGGTCAAAAAGTAGCCCAAGTATTTCACTTGTTAGACATCAAAGGAGGATACATGGGTCAAATAACTTGCAAGGGGAGGTGAGGAAACTCAAGCCACCATCATTTGATGGAGAGAACAAGAAAGGAGAAGATGTGGAAGCATGGTTGCTGGGAATGAGGAAATATTTCAAATTGCATGACTACTAATCAAATGTAAAATCCAAAATTGCATAACATATTCAAGGAAAGGCATATATGTGGTGAGATCAACTTAAGAAGGTTAAGCACCTTGATGAGAAGAGAATTTCTTAGAAGCGGCTCAAGAAATACTCCTAGTAGTAGTACTTGTCAGAGCGATATTATGACAAGAAGATGCAAGAGTTCTTTGAACTCAAACTTGGGAACATGACCATTGATGAATATGAGAGGAAATTCTTAGAACTTCTCAGGTATGTGAGCTTCATACAAGATGAGAAGGTCAAAATTTAGAAGTTCCTTAGTGGACTACCATCCTTCTACAAAGATAAAATTTAATTTGATGAGCGAGCTTGGAAGAAGCCATAAGAAAGGCTAAGTATTTGTACAAGCATAAGAGAGGAAGGTCAGCTTTCGATAAGGCTTGGGATGACAATAAGAAAGTTGTTGGCACCCAAAGTTTTGGGATAGAGATTGTGTGTGCACACAAATGTAGTTGTGCACACACACCAACGACTGCGCAGTGGATGAAATGAGACGCACACGCCATTTTGAGTTCTATTGTGAGCACTAGTATGCGTTCTACTATGAGCGCCAATCTAAATTCCATTATGCACACCATTCTGATTTCTACTCTGCACTCTAGAAATCAAAGATGATACCACATGCACGCTGGAATCAAGAAAATAATCTATTGTGGCTCCCCACAACAACCCTTTTTTTAAAATGGGTTCCCCCTATTCTCAAATTTTTACAAGGTACTATATTTCTACTTTATTGAAAAGGTGTCGATATGGAGAAGTTGTTCATGTTGCTTATATGGTCTATGAATATTTCCTTTCATTACTATATGCAGATTGCAGTCAAACAATGGCCTCCCTACTACGTCAATCAACCCTTCTTTCCAGAAATCTATCGTTTCCTCCACTTGTTGCATGCACACAAACCCTGTGCGCCTTTTTCGCCTAAGTTTGAGTTGGGATCAAAATAAATCTTACACTTATCACGTTCGACAAAAACCTTTATGATTTCCAAATCGGAAAGGATTATGTTGGAATAATCTATGTCGGAGTATTTCCCCTCACAGATAAGTTTCAACTCTGGATCATCCTTCTCGATAGCCCAAGCGTAGAATGCATTATTTAATGTTCTACATGGCAACTAATTGTTGTTCAAGGATAAACATTCAGGTTCTAAAGTTGGCAGGTCGACCTAACTCATGTCACGATAATCTTATGACTTGACATCTTGGGATTATTCATCGACCCACTCAACGATGATTGCACGACTATTCATCTCCCTATCTTTTGGAATAACACATTTTTCGAGAAAGAGAATATACCTTTGATACCATCTCCGTCAGGGTCCTGTCATTTCAAGGGTCTGTTGAACTCTGAATTATAAACTTCGATGACGTACCTTAAAGTCTTAACAACACTTCGGGGTCGACATGTAAATCTAGGTTTAAAAAGGAATATACTTTCGATACCCTGTCATCAGAGTATACATCAACCTAAGTATCGATTACCTCCATGAGATGACTCCGATGGGCCCATATATTACCATGACTACACTCCTATTGTATCGACATGTAACCCCAGACGGGATATGGAATATTCTTCAATCCTTTTCCTTTGGAGTGCAAATGATTCATGAACCTTTCTATGTCCAATTGACATGACTCTGATAGGCACCTTTTTCAAATATGTGCCTCCCCCATGATCCTGATACACAGATTCATATATTCTAACCTCTCAAAACACATTAATGGTGAGATCGTGTTCATATTTTTGAAATGGTCCTCATACACTTGTTGTTTAATGCACAATTAAAATGACTCATTGCATTTGAAATAACCCTAAACCCTCATTTACACTCTATCTTCCTTTGTAAGCTAGTAAAGTGTTCTACCTCGTCTTGATTAGCATTGTAATACTCTGAAACCATAAGTTTTGGTTGAATTGTAAGTATTACATTTTGCTAAATTTACTTGTCTCCTTACAATTGCCTCGTTATTTTCTTTGGATTAATTCATGTTTTAATTCGATTGATGCGGGATACAGATAAAATTTCACTATGGCAAGTCAACCTCTGCACCTGAAACTTCTCCTCGTCGGGTAGAGGTTCTAGTAACAAACACTACCCATCACACTGGTGAAGACCAAAGCCTCAGATACGACGAGATTTATAGGATTTTCAACACTAGATATTTTTCTCTGGAGGACGAGAACTTGGAAATACCAGAACATATAAAAAATCGACATTCACCTAGTGGTTGCTCGGCTGACCCTATTTCCCTACAATGAAGCAACCTAGTGGTGGTTGAAGCAGTTTAACCCGAACACTGCTACCATCACAAGCAAGCATGGAAGGCAAGTAGCATCTCTGAGGCCCGAGGTTATCGACGCAAACTACCACCTACCCACACTTGCATGCGCTCTCAACGAGCCATTCTTAAAAGGTTTCTCTCAAAACAATAAAGGTCCAGCTAAATTAATAAAACACTAGTGGGTAGATTGGGATAAGACTCTCAAGCAGGGACAAAAGCTAGTCCCCACACAGGAATTCAAATCATCATACAAAATTTTGGTCGTTATGTTGAACCAACTATATGGCGAAGAAAAAATCATGCATTTTCAGACAAATTGGCTACACTTTCCCCATACCATCGTTAAAACGGGATAGGTGTTCAATTAGGTAGATGTATTAGCTTTCAACATATGTCTCCACATGAAAATATCTCAAGTATGAGAAAGCGTTGCTTTTATATGTCAGCCTACCTGATTGATGTCATTTGTTCCCCTGTGCATTTTATTGATCTCGGGTGGAACTGGGACCAAGACCAACCCCCTGTACACGTGTATTGCTCTGAATTATGGAATTTAAATTGCAAAAGGTATTTTTATGGTATCTATAAATACTTCCTCACCCCTCTTTATATCGTAATTTATGAGTTCCCAAGGCACAAAATCTCTATTGAAGCCAACACTAGAATGAAAGGGGTAGTAGATTGGTATCATAGTAATTATGCAGAAGATCGTTTGTAATAGATCGCCTCTCTATTTTGTTCTCAGGCTAGACGATGTGGGATCCATAATCTATATAATGTTTAAAAACTATTTAAAAGGTCGAAAAATTTCACTAAGGGGTTTGCGTTGATTTCTTTTGGGATCAGAGATAACTGGTTCTTCCCAATAAGTTGCCATTTGTTATGGCTCCCCACAACAACCCATTTTTAGAAATGGGTTCCCCCTATTCTAAAAATTTTACAAGGTACTATATTTCTACTTTATTGAAAAGGTGTTGATATGGAGAAGTTGTTCTTGTTGTTTATATTGTCTATGAATATTTCCTTTCATTACTATCTGCAGATCGCAGTCAAACAATGGCCTCCCCACTACATCAATCAACCCTCCTTCTTGGAAATCTATCGTTTCCTCCACTTGTTGCAGGCACACGAACCCTGTCATCAACTTAATCCGCTAAAGGAACTTTACATGTGCGCATTTTTCGCCTAAGTCCGAGTCAGGATCAAAATAACTCTTACATTGATCACATTATGACAGAAACCTTTATGATTGCCATATCGGAAAGGATTTTGTCATAATCATCTATATCGAAGTATTTCCCCTAACAAATAAGTTTCAAATACAACTCATCCTCTATGATAGCCCAGATGTACAGTGTATTCTTTAATGTTCTACATGGCAACTAATTGTTGGCCAGGGATAAACATTCAGGTTCTAAAGCTGGCAAGTCGACCCAACTCATGCGATGATAATCTTATGACTTGGCATCTTGGGATTAGTTGTCAACCCACTCAACGATGCTTGCATGACTATTCACTTCCCTATCTTTTGTGATAACACATTTTTTTAGAAAGAGAATATACCTTTTATACCATCTTCATCGAGGTCCTGGCATTTCTCGGGTCTGTTGAACTTTGAATTATAAACTCCGATGACGTACCTTAAAGTATTAACAACACTTCGGGGTCAACACGCAGATCCAGGTTAAAAAGGGAATATACTTTTGATACCATGTCATCAAAGTATACATCAACCTAAGTATTGATTACCTCTGATGAGATCACTTTGATGGGCCCACCTATTACCATAACTACACTCCTATCGTATCGACACCCAACCCCAAACTGGATATGGAATATTCTTCTATTCCTTTCCTTCGAACGCAGACGATTCTTGAACATTTCCCTGTCCGATTGAAATGACTTTGATAGCTGCCTTTTTCAAATTTACACCTCCCCCATGATCTTGATACACAGATTCAGACACTCTAACCTCTCAAATCACATTAATGGTGAGATCGTGTTCAGATTTTGGAAATGGTCCTCGTACACTGTTTGTTTAATGCACGGTTAAAATGACTCGTTGCATTCGAAATAACCCTAAACCATCTTTTACACTTTATCTTCCTTCGTAAGTTGGTAAAGTGTTCTAGCTCGTATTGATTAGCTCTGCAGTACTCTGAAACCATCTATTTCGATTGAATTGTAGGTATTACGTTTTTCTAAAATTACTTGTCTCCTTACAATTGCCTTGTTATTTTCTTTGGATTAATTCATTTTTTTAATTCGGGTGATGCAGGATACAGAAAACATTTCATCATGGAAAGTCAAAATATTAGGACATCCAGGGGCTCTGCCTACTTTCAATCAACCTTTGCGCTTGAAACTTCTTCTCGCTAGTCAGAGGTTCTGGTAACAGAGACTACCCATCACATTGGTGAAGACCAAAGCCTCAGATACGACGATATTTATAGGGTTTTCAACACTAGATATTATTCTCCGGAGGACAAAAACTTGGAAATATACCAGAACATACAGAAAAGCGACATTTACCTAGTGGTTGCTCGATCGGTCCTATTTCCCTACAATGAAGCAACCCAATGGTTTTTTAAGAAGTTTGACCCGAACAGTGCAACCATCACAAGAAAGTGTGGAAAGTGAGTAGCGTCTCTGAGGCCTGAGGATATCGACAAGAGCTACCACCTACCCACATCTGCATGCACTCTAAATGATCCATTCTTAAAGGTTTTGCTCAAAGCAATAAAGGTCCAACTAAATTAATAAAACACCTTGTGGGTAGATGAGGACAAGACTCTCAAGTAGGGACAGAAGCTAGTCCCCACACAGGAATTCAAAGCACCATACAAAATGTCGGTTGCTATGTTGAATTGGCTATATGGCAAAGAAAAAAACACACATTTTCAGACAGATTGGATACCCTTGACCAATACCATCGTTAAAATGGGATAGGTGTTCAATTGGGAAGATATCTTGGCTTTCAACATATTTCTCCACATGAAAAATATCCCAGGTATGAGAAAGCCTTGCTTTTATATGTCAGCCTACCTGATTGATGCCATTTGTTCCTCCATGCAATTTATTGATCTCGGGTGGAACTGGGACGAAGACCAATCCCCTGTACACGTATATTTCCCCGAATTATGGAACGTAAATTATAAAAGGTATTTTTACGATATATGTAACTGCTTCCTCGCCCCTCTTTATATTGTAATTTATGAGTTCCCAGGGCACAAAATCTCTATTGAAGCCAAGACTGGAATGAAAGGGGTAGCATAATGGTATTTGGGAAAATACCACTCATACATCAGGGTGTATGGTTCCACTGGGGCCCCACATATTTTACCTTACTTTGTCCCAGACCATCTCCTAATGAGAGAAATTGCTTATCAAACCATGAGAACATGGGTCACATCTCTTCTCATGAGCAGTAGCAAAAAACTATGGCCTTTATTTCCCATCCACATTGGAAATTACACCCTATCTAATGGCCCCCATGCTAGAAAAGAAGAAGAATCCCTATGAGATGTATGTTTATGCCTTGGAGAGCCAAAGGGTCGTGACCCACATGAACTTGCAATTGGCCACGTCAGATATGTAGGTCTCACACATTCTAACATACATGTGATTGATTTTGAGGAAGACGGACTCAAAGGAGTTCTTTTCTATAGAGAAGTTTTACAAAAACTACCTAATGATGCTACCAAACAAGAGTTGGAATCTAAGCAAGAGGCAATAAAGAAGATTACACTGGGACAGTTTTAAAGACTGTTGCAAGAATAACAAGAAAAATTGAACATCAAAGAACGAGAAAAGATCAAAAGGTTAGAAGAGTTAGAGCAAAAGAGATTGCGAGCCGAGGAAGAGTACCAAAGAAAATGGTTGAGGAAGAAAGAATAAAAAGGGAAAATGATGTCAAAGCTGAGCGAGAATCCCTTCAACAGAAGAAATCTGAAGAAGAGGCTAAAATATTGGGTAATGAGGCAAAAGATAGAAGACTGGCTGATGAAGTAGAGGCCAAACGATTAGCTGAAGAGACCGAGGCTGGAAGAAAAGCAGAGGAGCAACTAAAACAACAAAAAATCACAGGAATTGAGTAAAACCACAAGCATCCCGTCAACTCCCAATATCGGCATGGTGAACATTTCACCCTTGGAATGCACTCCCCTCAATGCCATTACAGATTACTACTATGATGAAAGAACAAAAATCATTGAGAAGAGATCAAACAAAAGGAAAAAGGGAGAATCCACCAAGTCCATAACATATATAGGGAGAGTTGTGGAATGGAAAGTTGGACCTGACCCAGAAGAGAATGTTGTTCGGGAAGCTTCTACCCTCCATGCCTTTGCAGGATTGAAATAATCATTTGTTCTTGAGATGGCCAATGCCTTAGGCACAACCCGAAACAAAATCACAAAACATGAGGCATAATTGAAAACTATGAAGGACGAGCTCACTTCAGAATTCAAAGAAGCCACGAGGGTGGTTGAAACCCTCAACACAAAAAAAATTGAATAAAGCATTGCAAATGCAAAAGGATGAGATGAATTCAGAATTTGAGATAAGGGCACGGACCCAACAGGACACCCATGCCATAGAATTAGAATGTATAAAGTTGAAACTAGTTGATGAGATAAAACAACTCAAAAGGGAACACATTGAAGAAATTGCTTGAAGGAATATAATAAAAGTTGTAGTTATTCCTATCCTTTGATGTGTTGATCATGTGTTTGATGAATGTATGTGTTATTGCTACATTTTGTTAGTATTTAAGCATAATGCAATGGAATGTATGAATTTCAACTCGAATGGATTCTCTGTGTAATTAACCCTTCATCATTGACACAAGATTAGATGGTCTATGTGATTCTCATGGTGTCTTGGGTGAGACCTTATTTAGTCTTTGATTGAGGTTTGATATGTTGACACATTCAGGTTTTGTTGGTCAACTTTGGATGAACCCTGGGTCATTAACCCCAATGTTAAGAAGGACGCACACAATCGAAGCCAACAAATGGTTCTGTTGTCGGGACATGAAGGTTTTGTATTGAATGATGAAGGTAAAGAATGAGGTGGTGACCATCTCAGGAGGAGATTCAAGATTGGTTTACTGTGAAGGAAGATGATTTTGCTCGGCGAGAAACTCAAGGTATGACTGCCAATGTGGAACGATGGAAGAATAGGTCTACACTGGTATGCATGAAATTTTCTTTGTTGAATTTCCCTATTTATTGTATGAATGGTTGAAGAAGCATACTGTTACTTACTACTTTGAGGCCTCAAGAACCATTGGTCTGGGATAAGATCCTAGTTGATAGGTTGAGGGAATTGGATAATAAGTGGACTCGAGCCATTGATTTCTGGTTTTCTCGGGTGAAGGAAGGTTACATTATTGAGATTGTTGTAGAATACACTAATTCTTTCAGTGAGGCTGAAAGGAAGTTTGTCGAAGGTCCTCGAAAAAGGTTGCTAGAAGAAATCTTGTTGTGGGTCAAGATGTTGTTCATGGAGAAAGGGATGATATGCACGGATCCTAATAAGATGGTTGAGTAGACCCCCTAGTGTTGGGGGGGATGAAAAGAAGGGGGGGGAAGAGAAAGAGAAGATGGATCCACTAAGGAGGATCCAGAAGTTGTTGAGATGAGGTGAGGAATAGAATGGACCCAAAATATTGGAGAAGAGAGAGAGTCACAAGATATGCAAGAAGAGTTGAGTTAAGAAGGAAAGTAGAACAAAGGAGCAGAAAAAAAGATAGCAAGGGGTGCGAGACAAGGGGTCAGACCCATAATGAAGAGGAAGGAGACCAAACCAAGAGGAAGTGCACGAGAGTGTGTTGTGCCAAAGAGGAGCATAGATGAAGATATGTTGACGAAGAGGCGCGACGTTGGGAGTAGAGTATCCAATGAATATACCATAATTAGTGGTAGTAGGGGCCGAGAAGACGAAGTTTGAACCCCATGGATATTGTGAGATGTCGCAACTTCAAAGGAAGATGAGGTGCAGAGATAGGAGAGGATGATGGAGCTTCCCTGAGAGGAGGGGAAGAGGATTTATCGATAGTGGATGGCCTTGCACAACTACAAGTAGGAAACTCTCTGGGTTCCCTCACAAGAAATGTCAGAAGAAGATGGAGTTACCCCCCTTTTGAACCACCACCTTTGAGCATTTGGAACTAAGAAGAAAGAACAACAAAAAGAGTGGCAATTAGAGTAGAAGCAAGAGCAGGAGAAAAAAGGAGAGAAGATGTGAGTGGAGAGAATACATAAGTGAAGAAGAAGACAAAGTCTGCAATACTACGCAAGGAATACTATCAGTACCAAGATCCCCAACAACGAGCAGTCAGTCAGGAGGATGTAGTTCGAGATTAAGGATGGTGAATCATGATAGCACTCTGAGGCTACATGTGTTCCATGGGACGAGTAAGGATGATGCAGAGCAACATTGTTTTACATGTGAGGTGATGTGGTATGTGAAGAGGATTGCAGAGGAAGCATCGAAGATTGTGCAACTGGAGACCATGTTCAGGGACAAAATGTGGTACATGAAATACAAGTCCACTACACCAATGGGATAGATGAGTTTCTTGACAGAAATCAAGAGAGATTTGCTTAAGGAGTTCCAAAAAGCTAAGTATGAATCTCAATGCATTACATAGATTAAGGTGATCAAGCAACAATCGGGAGAAACCGTGTTGGATTATGACCAACAGTTCAAGATCTTGTTAGATAGTCTGACGTTCCAGATCTAGGATGTGCATCATAGATAATGGTTCATCGTGGGGTTGCTTCCTCATATTTGTGTCCCTCTTACCCAACAAAAGGTGACTACTCAGGCGAAAGTGGTGGAGATTACAATGTGCCTGGAGGCTACACTAGGAGATTACTATGCGCAGGTTCAACATAGGTGCAATCCCATATTTGCAACCTGATGTTGCAGTTGCAAGATATGGAAAAGGAAAAGGTGTTGGGTGAGAATTTATGTTGTACAACATGCTGATCGAAAGGTCACTATGGAGATGAGTGTCCTACGTTGGGCAATTATATGAAAATAGGTGCACCGAATCGATTTCTGACTGGGCCTCAAACAGAATGGTGTGAGATTTGCAAATAGTGGGGACATATACCACCCTGCTTCCCAACACTGGATAAATATTAGAAGATACATCATACTTCATTTTGTGAATTTTGCAAATCCATGGGGCATGATGTGAACAATTTTCAATCACTTCAGTTGATGCAAGACCACACCCATGATGTCTTCTAGGTTTACGAGGAGTAGAAGTGTTGTGACCATGGTGATGTTGAGAGAGGTGGATATCAAGGAGGTTCTAGGGAAGATATGGAAGAGGATACAGAGGAGGTGGAGGAAGACCTCCCACTTGTTTTAACTATGGAGAGATAGGCCATGTATCAATATTTTGTACCAAACTGTGTGCTCTTTGTGGCTACTATTATAGTACCAATCATGTCGCATAGGACTTTCTCGACTTACCAAAGGAGTGGGAAGAGAAGAAGGAACATTACAACATGGGGACTATAGAGCTAGATGGGAATATGAAGAAGGATGAGGAAGTTGATGTGCGGGTGATAACCCGAGGTAGAGTGAAGACGAGAATGGATTTTCAGCATGGTGAAATATCGGGTCAAATGCCAAATGGGAAGATAAGAAAGGTAGTGCAGCCCCCTCCTAAGTTTGATGTTTTCCAACAAAAGTAATTTATGCACAATTCAAAGAGGGATCTAGAGGAGGAAAGAGTGCAAGAAGAGCAACAAAACGTGACACAGAGGTCATTTGAAGAGGCTCGGGTTTGTGAGGACATACAACATATGACACAAAGGTCACTGGAGGAAGCCCGATCCCATCAAGAATTGCAGCGTGCCACACATATATCTTTGGAGGAAGCTCATGTGTGCGAGGAGATACAGTGTGCAATGTAGAGTTTGTTGGAAGAAGCTCATGGACAAGAATAATTGTGGCAAGCCAAACAAAGAGCAAAAGAGGATCACGTTCACAAAAAGATGAAGTAAAAATCATGAGAAGAAACATTGTGCGACATGGGTCGTGAAGAAGAAACTTAATACCAACTAAGTAACCTCTTACATTGTTGTTTAAAGTTGTTAAGTGATCTTGATGTTGCGTGAAAGCTGACATAATTTAGAAACCGACATGGGGGATGAAGGGACAAACAGAGCTATATCAACCCCCTTACAAAAAAGGGATGTGTGCCAAGTAAATATAAGTGCACAAGAAGAGAGTTCAAGATGACAGCTAAACTTAGAAGTTATGAGATGGACGGTGTCATGTTGGATTTGGGATCTGACGTGAACATCTTGTCAAATAAATAATGGGAGTTGATGGGTAAAATGAATTTGGTTTAGTCGACCATTCAACTTCAATTGGAAAATCAATACATAATCTATCTTATAGGTTGACTGGAGCAGTTCAAACTAAACATAGAAGGGGTGAAGATGAAGGTAGATTTGAAGTGATAGAGATCATGGATGACTCTAATCCATACCCTTCCCTACTTGACATTGATTGGGCCTTTGACAACAATTTTATGTTGAATCTGAAGAAGAAACAAATGTCGTTTGAGACAGACACCCTACACACGATCGTGCCATTAGATCCAAATGAAGGGAACAAATACAACGAGTTGTGTTAGAAAAACAAGATCGCGGAGCAATAAAATAAAACAAATGCGGAAATAAAACACAAAAGATACACATTACAATAGAGACACATATATACGTGGTTCACCCAGTGTGGGATACGTCCACCAGAGAAATTGCCAGGTCCTTCCTTTATTATTATCCAACAAATGAAGAGATACAACCTACAATACAACAAACTCGTTGTAACTTCCTCTTCTTTCTCTCACAATCTCCTATCTCAAAATACAATATTCGCAATATGATGGATAATTGCAATACATTTTCCCTCATAAAAGAGGGTTTCCTTCTAGGGAAAAAAACCGTAACATAAATTCTATCGTTAGATCTCCGACCTTATAATGAACAGTACAGATTTACAATGAAATTACAATATACATTTACAAGGCAATTTTTCCTTCAGGGGCTTCACCCCCGGACCCCACAGAGGGGGTAACCTCCCTCTGCACTCCCCCGCATGGAGGAGTGTACATTCTTCTAGGGTGTAAAGTCTTCATGGGGTATAAACATGGCTAAAAACAAAGACCTCTGAACCAGGAAGATAATCAGGCTCCACAACCAACCATATCCCACTTGGAGACTGATCTCAACAACTCCACTGTTGTTGTATCTGTTGGACTATGAACCTTCTTGGACCTGACAAATTTCTCATCTTCATCTTCATGCTTGAAGATCAACTGAAACTGAGCAGGAACTTAGTTTCTCCCTAGTTACTCCATTTGTTAACATGTTTGCAGGATTTTGGCTAGTGTGTATCTTTTCCAACTTCAAATATCCATCTTCCAAGATGGATCGTATGAAATGGTACCTGAGTTGTATATGCTTAGTCTTCGAAT
The DNA here is from genome assembly GCA_010110895.2 of Picea sitchensis. Lineage (NCBI taxonomy): Eukaryota > Viridiplantae > Streptophyta > Pinopsida > Pinales > Pinaceae > Picea > Picea sitchensis. Next base: position 116,408 of record SNQJ01S0009171.1, on the reverse strand, counting down.
GGAAGGGTGAGTTCTTTGCAAGATGAATGGCACTCTCACTGTCACAATGCAACCTGTTATTCTCCTGCTTCTTTCCCAATTCCTCCATAAACCTCTATAACCAAATGATTTCTTTACTAGCCTCTGTAGCAGCAACATACTTTGCCTCTATTGTTGAAAGTGAAACAACCTTTTGTAGTTTCGAAATCCAACTTACCATTGTTCCATCTACAGTGAAAACATACCCTGTCGTGCTCCTCCTGCTATCTTTATCCCCTGCCATATCTGAATCAACATATCCTTGTAGAATAATGACTGGACCTTCAAAACATAATGCATGAGTGGCAGTACCTCTCAAATACCTGAGAATCCACTTTACTGTCTCACAATGTTCTTTACCTGGATTGTTCATATACCTGCTCACAACTCCCACTGCATGTGCAATATCTGGTCTTGTGCAAACCATCACATACATCAAGCTACCAATTGTTGATGAATAAGGGACCCTGGACATGCATTTTATCTCCTCATGTGTCTTGGGACACATTTCCTTAGTTAATTGAAATGGCTGACCAAAGGTGTACTAATTGGTTTTTCATTTTGCATTCTAAACATTTCCAACACCTTCTCTATGTACTCACCCCGAGACAATGTCAATTTGCGATTTTTCCCGTCTCTTGTTATTCTCATACCAAGGATTTTCTTTGCAACACCCAAATCCTTCATCACAAATAAATTGGCTAATTTTTTCTTGAGCACATTTATATCTTGCATATTAGACCCTGCAACAAGCATGCCATCTACATACAATAACAAGATAATATAGCTTCCATTTTCGAGCTTTTTAAAATAAACACGGTGATCATAATGACATCTACTATAACAATGTTTTGTCATAAACCTGTCAAACTTCAAATACCACTTCCTTGGAGCTTGCTTTAGGCCATACAAGCTCTTCTTATACTTGCATACCAAATTCTCCTTCCCTTTGACCTCATACCCCTGTGGTTGTTGCATATAAATCTCTTCCTCCAAATCCCCATGGAGAAAAGTTGTTTTTACATCTAACTGTTCAAGATGAAAATATTATACTGCCATAAGACTTAAAATAGTCTTAATTGAAGTCATTTTAACAACAAGAGAAAATATTTCATCAAAATCCATAACTTTCTTTTGTGCAAACCACTTTACAACAAGTCTAGCTTTGTCCCGCTTTTTTCCTCCATCTTCTTCCTTCAACTTGTAAATCCATTTATTCTGCAATGCTCTTTTTCTCGCAGGCAACTGAACCAAGTCCCAAGTCTGGTTATTTACCAAGGACCATTTCCTCTTATATTTCTTGCTCCCACTCCTTTCTGGTGTCTTCATGCATTTCCTCTTCATGACATTCTGGTTCACTAGAATCAATCAACAATAAATAATACAATGAAGGAGAGTATCGTTCAGGGGGTCTACTTAACCTGGTAGATATTCTAACAACACTTGCAAGAGTTTGAGGTACCTGATGCTCCTGTTGTTGTACATTTTGATTTTCTCGTACCTTTGGAGTTTTTTTTAAGTGATCTCATGAAGCACCGTGTATTCTGGTTTTTCTTTTTCCTGTTTCTTTTCCTGCAATTGATCTTTATACATGACATTCTCATTGAATATGACATCTCTACTCCTAATGATTTTTTTATTTTCATAATCCCATAAGCGATAACCAAAATCATTAACATCATATCCAATAAAGGTACACTTCTTGGATTTTGCCTCAAGCTTTGTTCTATTTTCTTTATCAATATGGACAAATGC
>SNQJ01S0009171.1:99210-110342 GCA_010110895.2 Picea sitchensis | reverse complement strand
GTTTTTCCAATTTATTGACCGAACTAGAACCAAGAATTTTCTTAACTAAAAACAACACAAAAGTAGCTTAAGCATGTGACCAATAGCAAGGATATCCTCTACAAAGTTCAACCGAAAGAACGGTTTTACTTTGGGAGTTAACAGAATCCTCGAGAAAACCCCATGCAAGAGCGAATTCCAAAGTAATGAAAGAATAATCGGTTCCAAAACCAGTTATGCCATCCAGAGTAGAGTTCCAAGCTGGGGAAAGTCGCGCTACTCAAGTCATGTGCCAATTATAATGTACATGACCTAAATCAATTTCCTGAACTCCAATCCAACAAGTATTCATGTGTTATCCTTAAAGAATATGGTACAAAGAAGGTGGTTACTCAGAAGTGTGTGAAGCCTATGTAGAAATTGGGAATGCTTACATTACTCAACTTCCCACATTTCGGTCGAGTACCAACAATTCAAGCATGTGTCTACTTCCTCCTCACCAGACTGCATGACGGTTACCTATGGTTGGATGAGCCTTAACCCATTGACCATGATATGATGCATAAGTTTTCGAGTCTTCCCACTTATGGTGAGGATCTAGCTGTTATCATCAAGGTGAAATATGCAGCACAGGAGGAAGTCTACACCTGGTTTGGGACATGTAGGGGAAATCACAAGCTTGTAATCCATGAAATTAATGATCTAGTAGTTAGGTTCACAACGCAGCTATTGGCCTGCAAGCTCATACAAAAGTTCCAAAAAGATGAATTCACCCTTGGTGACATCATTGTTGTTAAATGGTGTGCTGTAAGAGTTTAGATGACATGGACTCAATATTTGTTGAATGAGTTTGTTGATGACTACTTGGATGCTAAAAAATAGGGCAAGGAGTTTTACTATAACTGGGTCATCCTCTTGTTGGGTATGATTTTTTAGAAGCCACCACTGGGGCATGAAAAGGATGTGGTGGATGTCCCACTGTTCACTTCCCCCTGCTTCCTGACTCTCTAGTACTCCAAGGACCCAACGGTCCAAGCGGGCATTACAAAGGCATTCTGAAAATGGTTCACAGATTTGATCATTGCATATGATGTGGGGGTTCACGTCCTGGAGGAGCTTCTGACAAGGTATGTTGATTATCTTGATTTTACACGTGATCTCCATAACCTGTTGGTTTATCCTTGCGCAACCAATGACAAGGCCAAGGCTAAGATCCCATTTTGTATTACTGAAAAGGACATCCTGGAGGGTGTCGCAGATTGGACAGTTAACTACCAACATCTGTTTATTGAAGTACAAACTCAGTTCGAGGTTAGAACCAAGGTATCACAAGAACAAAGAAGGGTTATGGCTGTGGTTTGATGTCAAGACAAACTTGTTGGATCCAAAATGCAAAATGTTGGTTCCAAAGACCTAGAGTCACCACATTCAGAGGAGAAAATGTTGAGTGCATAAGGGTCCGAAGTAGAGGATGACGGGGTTAGGAAACAAAAACGATCTTCCAAATTTCATGGCCCGCCCCCCATTAACATGGATCCCAACACTGAGGAAGATCATACACCCTCACCACTTACCACTCGGATCGAAGAAGAAGTCCCAACGCCTTCTGCCCCGGTCGAATCTCTACCCTGTTTAGGGTTAGGGGAAGCATGAGCGAACAAATATCGTGAAACTGTCATATGTTAGCTCTTTGGCACTAGAGGTTGGTCAACGGGTGGCCAAATTAGTGAAGGAGCTTCACACTCATTTGTCTTGACAATTTTTTTTCCAAAATGATGTGACGAGGAATTTTGACTCCCTATGTCAACAATTGGCTTTACCCTCACCACTGGAGTCTCCTCCTCAGGACCCACAATTTACTAAGACTCTAGGCATGATCCAAAGAAGATTTATGAGTGTCATCTCATTGGTTGTAGTCCCAACTAACTCATCTAAGACATAGATTGACCTTACACATGTCCCTACTACAAATCTAGAGGGATTTGTTACTACCATGCTCCATGAGCTTGAGGAGAGGAACCAAACTCTCACCCAAGCATATGACCATCTGCACCTTTAACTTGACCAGGAAGTCACAAGTCGTGTGGATACCAAGTCTCAATTGCAACAAGAATTATGTGCATGACAACAAGTTGAAGTTGCTCAACAAGATCTCCAAACATTGCATCTTGTTGAGGTCACCGTGCACAAGGATACCAAGGCCCGACATGAGGTTGCTTTAGCCAGTAGCGCTAAACTATTCACTACAATGGAGGAAGCATATTCACATGTTTATCCTCTCGAACAAACACAACAAGAGATCCCAACACCACAGAAACTAAAAGTGATTACCGAGCATATTCATGCATTGGAATCCTAGAATACAACACTTTGCATGTGGCTTCAACAGACAACACATGAGGAGATGGAGTTGCAAAAGAAGATTGTGATGGCCGAAGTAGCCATATGGGACAACCAAAATAGATTGAAGGATTTTTTGGGAGTGGTCGAATACAGTTTCACCTTGTTGAACCATTTGCAGAATCCTCCAGAATTCAGTTCTATTGATGACAAAATTCACGTGGTAGAAGCTGAGGTCACCCACCATAAGAGAAGCTTGGCTTCACTACCTCCAGGAAAGTGTCGGACTATGATGATAGCCATCACAACCAAGACTAAATATATTACTGCAACATGGATGGAGCAACAAACCATTACAAAGCTAGCCACAGATGCAGTTGATAAGGCCCTAATCTTTTATACTCAATTGGCAGTCGCACAACTCGACATCGCCCCTATGATAAAAAATATGGAGACGATGGACCTGACATCTCCTCGGGTTATGACAACTGATGCAAATGAGGTCATACAACTTGCCTAAGAACTTCATGACACCCTTAATGAATTTGATAATTGAATCAAGGAGTTCCTTCAAGAACTCATGAAGACAGTTCCTTTCGTTGCATTAGTCACGTCATGAGGCTGTTGGCTCTAGGATGTGCCAAATAATAGTGGTGGGGACCTATTGGGACCCAAATTTTTGGGATAGAGATTGTGCGCATGCACTATAGTTTTTTGTGCACACTGGCAACCGCATAGTGGATGACATGAGACGCGTGCGCCAGTCCAAGTTCTCCTATGAACACTAGTTTGAGTTCTACTATGAGCACCAGTCCAAGTTCCATTATGCACGTCAATATGAGTTCTACTATGTGTGCCATAAAACAAGAAGATATTGCATGGACGCAAACCAAGAAAGAATCTTCGAGAACTCTTCCCAAAAGATTACTTTAGTCGACACGAGAGATCGTGGAGTAGTCAAGGAATGATCTTGAAAGGTAATTAAGACTACCACGACTCCAAAGAGGCTACATGGAATACATGCAGTTGGAAAAAGCATGTGGGACTGGAAGTCAGTAGAGCGAGTGGAGCAGAACTAAAAGTGACAAAGTGCTAGAGAAGAGCAGGAAACAAAAGGGAGCAATGACGACAAGAATGAGTTAGTTAGTCAGTGGTTGATTGTTGTTGTTGGGATCATTGTTGTTGTTCATTCATTGGGTTCACTCCGAGATCATGTTTTTTGAAGAGTCTAGTTTTTGTAATACATGTAGAGTTTGAGAAAAGCACATGGCATCTTGTAATGCACTACTGTGAGAATGTATGGTTATGATAAATGGTGAGTCTCTTGGTCTATATATGCGATTGGTTGAATGAATATAATAAAAGTTACAATTATTCATGTCCTTTGATGTGTTGATCATGTGTCTGATGAATGTATCTGTTACTATTACATGTTGTTAGTATTTAAACATAATGCAATGGAATGTATAAATATCAACACGAATGGGTTCCCTATGTAATTAACCCTTCATGACCGACACAAGACCAGATGGTCTTTGTGATTATCATGGCGTCTCGAGAGATACCTTCTTTAGTCTTCAACTGAGGATTGATATGTCGACGCCTTGGGGATTTGTTGGTCAACTTTGGACAAACCTTGGGTTATTAACCCCCCAATGATAAGAAGGATGCGTGCAAGTGAAGCCAACAAAAGGAAAGATGGATCAAAGGAAGAAAGGCCTTTCATAAGGAATATATATCAAGCATACCAACAAGGGAAACCATATCAAAGTGATTAGAAAATGATAGATTCTTTGGGAAAGAGGCCAAGAAAACAACCCATCAAGTTTTGGGGATGTGAAGGAGATCACATGTATAAAGATTGTTCTCACCGGGGATATAAAATGAAGATTGTGCATAGATCCAAGCAATAGGAGACAATAGAGGACATGGGAATAAGCATGCCAATGATCTATGCAGTCTTGGACAATAGAAAAGCAAACTATCAATCCTGCATGATTGATCTGGAAGGTGAGATTGATAATCATCCCATAACTATTTTGATTGATTATGGAGATAGTCATAGCTATAGATCCAAATCTAGTTGAAATATTTAAATTGAAGAAATGTAAGAATGAAAAATCTTGGCTAGTTTAGCTAGCTACTGGAATCAAGAGAAGAATCAATGAACTTGTTAATGATTTCCCAGTAAACATGAATGGAATCAACACTAAGGCAAATTTGAACATCATACTGCTTGGGTCTGATGACTGCTTGATTGGTATGGATTGGATAGAAAAACATCACGTTGTCTTAGATTGTTATAAAAAGGCTTTCACATGTCTTAATGAGGAAGGGAATTCAAGGACAGTGCAAGGTATTCCAAGTCCTATATCTGTTCGAGAGATTTCAACATTGGAGCTAGAAAGAAGTTTTAGAAAAGGGTGTTAGATATATGCAACCCATATGGAAGAGCCAATGAAGGATAAGGAGCAAAGTCTTGAAGACTATCCAGTCCTTAAAGAATACGAAGATGTGTTCAGGGAGTTGCCAAGATTACCACCAAAGAGGAACATTTATTTTTCTATTGATTTAATGCCTGAAGCTGCCCAAGTGTCCAAAAATCCCTATAGAATGAGCACACCAAAACTAAAAGAATTGCAAATGCAGCTAGAAGAGTTGTTGAAGAAGGGGTACATATGACCAAGGGTTTCTCCTTGGGGTGCCCCAGTTTTTTTTGTCAAGAAAAAAGATGGAACATTGAGGTTGTGTATTGACTTCATATAGTTGAACAAGGTTATAATCAAGAACAAATATCCTTTGATAAGGATTGATGATCTTTTGATCAGCTGAAGGGAGCAAATATATTCTCCAAGATTGACTTGAGATCAAGTTATCATCAAGTGAGGATCATAGAAGAAGACACCAACAAAACAACCTTTCAGACAAGGTATGGACACTGTGAATTTGTAGTGGTGCCTTTTGGGTTGACAAATGCGCCCACTACATTTATGCGTATGATGAATGGGATGTTCAAAGATTTCTTGGACAAGCTTATCATTGTATTATTGGATGATATTCTTATGTATTCCAAGATAGATGAGGAGCATGAGCAATATTTGAGGATGGTGCTACAAGTGTTGAGAGAGCACCAATTGTATGCCAAGTTGAGTAAATGTACTTTTTTTTTTATTATCAAAAGCAGATCCATTGTTTAGGTCACATTGTTTTAGAACATGGCATAACGGTGGATCTAGAAAATATTGAAGCAATCAAAAGTTGGCCAGTGCCAACAAACATTTCAGAGGTTAGATAATTTATTGGTGTAGTTGGTTATTATAGGAGATTCATTGTAGGATTCTCCAAGATTGCACACCCAATAACATATTTGCAAAAGAAAGGAGTAAAGTTTGAATGGAGTGCCAAGTGTGAAGAAAATTTCAAGCACTTAAAGGATTTACTAACTAGTGCACCTATTTAAAAGTTGCAGATCCAGATGAGTATTTTGTTGTGTGCATAGATGCATGCAAGGAAGGGCTCAATGGAGTCCTTACGCAAAACAAACATGTAATTTGTTATGAGTCCAGAAAATTGAAGGCGAATGATCTGAATCTCAGGGGCTGAGATCTGGATGGCTTGAATGTCGAGAGAGGAGGAGCTTAGAAATGCCAATCTTGCATAAAAAGAAGCATGGAAAAAAACAACATGTAAATGAAGTACTTGGATGTGAGGCTCAAAGAAGAGCCTCACCTCTAAAACTAACTACTAGTAAATCACTCAGAGCTAATGAATCTCACAAAATAGAAAATATGAGAGAAACCAAAATGAGTAACTTGATATTATGGCTTGCTAGGCCTTTATATAGCATTACAAAATGGTCCATTGGACAAAGCAAAAAAGAGCTCATTAAATGAGTCTCTATTATTAGTATAATAGATATAACTACCTAACTAACTAAGTAGTGGAAAATAAAACCCAATCCAATAATAGAAAGAGCTCATTAAATGCATCTCTATTATTATAATAATAGATCTAACTACCCAACTAACTAAGTAGTGGAAAATAAAACCCAATACAATAATGGAGAGGTCAGACTCTCTTTGACATTATGGGCAACATGTTAACCCAATTAATTAATGAGGAGGTGGACATCTCCTTGATCCACATTGACAATCTATTAGCTTTATAGCTTTATGACTTTTGCATCTAAATTTAGACCATATTCCCCCTTAAAATTTGGATCAACGAATGAGATAAATTATGCCACACATGACTTGGAGTTGAAAACCATAGTACATCCCTTAATAATGTGGAGGCATTACCTTATGGGCATAAAATTTGAATTGAGGACAGACCATAGTGGTCTGAAATATTTGTTTGAATAAACAACATTAAATGCTAGACAAACTAGATGGCTAGAATTTCTTAGTGAATATGACTTTGCCATCAAGCACATAAAGGGAAAAGAGAGCAAGTTGTCTGATACACTCAATAGAAGGGTGCATAAAATTCATGCTACAAACATTAGTATTGTTATGGGATTTTTGCTCACAAGGACATTGTTGAATACACAACAAAATCTCCCTAGTATTAGCCTAGTAATCCTATAAAAAAGGGGGTAGATTCCTTATGATTTTCCTATATCTAGATCCAAACACATGGATTCACAATTATCCTAAAGAGTAGGGAGGATTTGCATACCTTTCTTGAGGCGGTCCTTCGTATTTCCTGGTTGTTGCAATCATGAAACTGCAATTCCAAGCTCCACAACTTGCTTCTTGTATACAAAAGACAAGCACAACCTTCTCTTATTATCTACCAAGGATTATAATTATAGATCCAATCTAATTCTAATAATATTTATAAAGGAATAAATTAGATCTATCATTCAATGAACATAAATGATATGAGGGGAAAACCAAATGATCTATTAATAAAACATGGAGAATAGGTACCAAATCATACCTCAAATGTTGATGCAAGATCTTTTAACCTCCTTGCAACTCCTTGGTCAGGCTAGGCTTCACTGACTTCTGGTTGTGATGATGGATACCTCTATAGTTGGATAGCATAACAGTGCTCTTCAATTCTCCCTATTCTTGCTCAAGGCTTGCCTTTGTTATATAGCTCATGGAGGAGGCTCGAGAGAGTCTTCTAGATCTTCTAGAGGCCACTAGAGACTCGAATGATGTGAGTTCCTAGGCTTTTGCCATGAAGATCCAACTCACCCCTTGCCTATCACCTCGTAACTCTCTGATTCTATAAGTTTGATAGTGCCTCGCTTGTTGACCACTAGTGTCAAGCGAGGGTCTCACTTATTGCCTAGTATGTGTCTTGCGAGGATGTCAAAAAGGGTTTTAAAAGGGTTCAAACCTTAGGAAAAAGATGTATTCTGACCTTTATCCTATGATGGCTTCCTCTCTGTCCTACAGGGTGGAAATTAAGGCTATAACAGATTAGACCAATCCGCTAGGTAGACATACTCAGACTCTAAATGAGCATGGCCTCCAAACAATACACTGCGGGTCCATGATATGAAATGCTAGACCATGGCCACAAAAGAATACACAGTGGATCCATGTCATCAATAAAACCGTAGCCACGACACAATACAATGTGGATCTACATCAAGAAATTGAATTAAGTTGAATCTTATTGATTTATATTTGATAGTTAACTCATTCCGATCATCCCCTACTCAACTTTAAAAAAATTGAAAAATGACATGTCTTTATGGTATAAATGCACTGTTTATTTCATTTTGTTAAAACTCACGTCATACTTATGCACATCGTTTCTTGAAAATAGGTTGGGCTCAGGGCTTCAGGATCACGTGTCTTTCACAAAGGGGAATGACGCTCATGTCATTACCTTGAGAGCATAATGGGGCATCATCTGTAATGATTAAAGATCTTCTCAAATCTGGTAAGTCTAAATCCTCCATAACATTCATTCAATGTGAACATCCATATGCTTGCGTTTAATTGTTTATATGCATTAAAATCATTATAATTATCATCATTGTTTCATTGCAGGCAAGGCTTAGTGATATGTACCCGCTTATGTAAATTCAAACATAATCATAACATTAAATTCTATAATCATGAAATTGTAACTCTAGAATATAATCAATTATGAAAGGGAATAAACAACTACTGCTTAATTATCATGTTTATAGATAAATAATATATTAGAAAACAACGATTAATACAACCAAAACAAGCATAGGACGAATGAGGGATTCATGAGATTCACTTCTTGATTTGATAATGCACGATCGCAAATGGAAAGGTCACATAGTGTATTTTTTGGAATAAAATAATATATAAATAGTTATATACTATAATTATAAAGGTTTTAACTAATGTAAGCCTTTAACCTATGATGTGATGACTTGTAGGAAGTACAACATCAATCAACTACACATTAATTATGTTATTTAAAACATAACACATAGTAAAATATCGTTTAGGTGGATCTATAGAATATTTAAGAAATTTTAGATTTTTAAATTAATTATAATTATCTGACAAACAATTGTCAAACCATAAAACAAGTATCATTTGTGGAACAATTCATTATCCATAGTAAAGACTAGTTGAGATTTTTGGACAGGCCCGATCCCAGGGATTGCGACCATGGAGTGGTTGGGCACTCCCCAGGCGTCCCTTCCACCTCCTCCGCCGATCTCGCCTTCTGAGGCTTTCAATTGGCTCTTGGCTGGGCTTCCAAAGAAGAAAAATACTGAAGCTGCGAAATTTGTTAAAAAATTGGACGATATTCCAGTGATCTCCCTCCCTCCAGAAACCTCGATCCAGGTTGCTCTGTCGTTGGCCGATCGAGCTCTCATCGGCCAGTTCACTGGGCTATGGCCGTCCCCAAAATCCACCGAAAGCTGGGTCAACAGAAACTAGGCACCGTTGATCAAAGAAAGTGTCACCTCTTACTTTCTGGGGAGAGGATACTTCCTCTTCGAATTCACATCAAAGGACGACAAATATCTGATCTTCCAAAATGGCCCCTACTTCATGGGCCCTCAGGGTCTGTATTTGAATAAATGGACCCCAGACTTCGATCCGGCAGTAGATGTGCCCAAAGCAGTCCCGGTGTGGGTCAGACTTCCAAATCTCCCAGTACACTGTTGGAATTGGGACTCTCTGAGGCACATTGGAAATTCCCTGGGGAAATTTATAGATCAAGCGAATAATAAGGACCAATATGACTGTGCCAAGATCTGTGTAGAAGTAGATCTGGAGGTGGGACTACCAGAGGCCATCACATTAAAGGTCGGAAGCTGGACGCACTTACAGAAACTGGACTATGAGCAGCTGCCCTTCAAATGCCGGAAATGCCATGTTTATGGCCACTTCGCCAGAGGCTGCCCGACCAACAATGAGGTTGTGCAGGGGAAGGAGGATGGATGGAACCAAGTCAAGCGATCCAAACCCTATCTCAAGAATCAGAAGCCGGGAGGCCCTAATGGCAAAGGACCTCACCAGGCCATTACCCAACAGATCCCACTCAAACCTGTTCTAGAAAATAAGTTTGATCCTCTAAGCTCACAACCAGAGAACACACAGGAGGTCGTGGTCCAAAAGGAGACAGAAGCTACCCAGGAGATCGAGGCCCAAAAAACAGCTCCTTCAAGCAAAGGTACTCCCTCAGCCTCCCACGAAGGAACAAGTGTTGAAGATCCCAAAGGTATGACTATAGAAGTTGAGGAAGAAGAGCAGGAAACAGACGAATCATAAGAGGAAGGAGAAATAGGAGAGTCCCAAACCTCAGTAAGAAGATCTTCAAGAGGCCGGAAAACTGACAGGGAAAAAAGGGAGCAGGAGACCTACAAAGATAAAATTTAGGGCAACCAACCAACTTTGGAAAAATTGCTAGCCCCAAAGCCTAAGATACTGAAAAACCAGCCCCAAGGCTCCAAGGGAGCCCACCAGAAACATAAATAATGAAGGTCATCTCCTGGAATTGTAGAGGTATGGGGACCAAAGCAAAGGAAGAAGCCATCAGAAGCTTAATCAGAACAGAAACCCCAGACATACTTCTCGTCCAGGAGACAAAGCTGGAAGACATAGCCTTCCTTCAAGCAAGCAAGAAACTTTGGATTAAAAGTGAAGCAAGAGCAATCTCTGCCCAAGGTGCCTCAGGAGGGATCGACACTCTTTGGAACGTCAACAAATTTACAGTCCTATTTGAGGCAGAATTTGGACACTAAGGAAACTTTTTGTCTTTTCAATGTTTACTCTCCAGTCAATGTTGGGGAAAAAAAAACTGTTGGGATTCTATAAGGCACCAAGCAGATTTGAAAAATCTGGAAAATATAATTATTGCTGGAGACCTCAATCTCACTCTTCATCCTTCTGAAAAAAGGGGAGGCAGCACAGTTCAAGATCCGACAAGGGAATGGGTGGAGGACATTATGCAGGACTAGGACTTGCTGGATATCAAACCTTCTTTCGGTAAGTACTCTTGGTCTAATAAAAGAGTGGGCCCTGGACATATTGCTGCCAGGCTAGATAGATTTTTTATTCAAAGCTCCTATTTGCTGCTAGGTTTAGAGCCTAGAATGCATAATCTTGCCAGTAGCGTCTCGGACCATAAGTCCATAAAGCTAGAACTTCTAGCTCACCTTGATCTGGGTCCCATCCCCTTTAGATTCAGCCCTCTCTTGGTAAAGGAGCCAGACTTTATGCAAACTGTCAAGGAATGCTGGAATCAGCCAGTTAAAGGATCACCTTTCTATATTTGGGAGGAAAAGCTTAGAAGGGTAAAAGGAGTTCTAAAAAGATGGGTCAAAACTCTGTCCAAACCGGATACAGAAAGGA